>CASBSA010000081.1:0-19277 GCA_949129095.1 Volucella bombylans
CTTTGGACCCTCTAGGACGCTTATTTAAGGCGTTATAGCCTTTTTTGCGTTCAACATTGGACCCTCTAGGACGCTTATTTTACGACTTATAGCCATTTTTGTGTTCAACTTTGGACCCTCTAGGACGCTTATTTTAGGAGTTATAACCATTTTTGTGCTTAACTTTGGACCCTCTAGGACGGTTATTTAAGGAGTTATAGCCATTTTTGTGTTCAACTTTGGACCCTCTAGGACGCTTATTTAAGGAGTTATAGCCATTTTTGTGTTTAACTTTGGACCCTCTAGGACGCTTATTTAAGGCGTTATAGCCTTTTTTGCGTTCAACATTGGACCCTCTAGGACGCTTATTTTACGACTTATAGCCATTTTTGTGTTCAACTTTGGACCCTCTAGGACGCTTATTTAAGGAGTTATAGCCATTTTTGTGTTCAAGTTTGGACCCTCTAGGACGCTTATTTAAAGCAGCCATTTGGTCAATACGTAGCTCCATACCAATACTGACAGTGCAATAAGCCCGTCTTGCTTGATTTTTTTAAAGAATTTCATCGCCGTTTTGGGTGTTTCGGAAATCAGATCGTGGCTTATTTTTGACATTAAAATTGCCAGAATGTATTTTACACTTTTTCCATTGTCGTAGTAGTTTTGCAAAATGTGACATAATTTCTTGTTAAGTTTTCTCCATTTTCAAGTGCGAAAAACTTTACAAATTCTGCAAAAAACACGTGTTTACGCCTAAATTAGAGCTTAAACTTTCACCTTCTTACGAGCAATGTTTTCTCATATTTCTTTACAATTTTCTTCATTAAATTCACATACGCTGTAGAAAAGCTAACTGGATATGTACATAAGCTACCGCATTAAACACAACATAGGCTTAAACTCGCTTATAAATATATTTTCAACTCATGCAACTAACTTTATAAATAAACACACGCAACAACAGCTTCATCATCACCAACCTGCACTAGCACGCCAAAGTGATGCACCACCTTCAACTAATTGTTCTCGTTTCAGTGTCTACAACATAATTTATTTTTATTTTTATAAAAACCAAAAACAAAATTAAATACTCTTGTTTAAACAATTTTAAATTAAAAAACAAAAGAATTAAATTTAGCTTTAAAAAATCTCAAATAAAAGAAACATTTATCTAAATGTACTATTTCCCTCATGTCAACCCTGCTATCCTTATTTTTTGCGCACCACCAAAATAAATCGCATCACCACTACCACCACCACCACCACCACCAAAACATCCCACCACTATGTTGTTCTGCGGAACAATCACCACAACCGAAACCGAAACCAAAAAAAAAAAAAAAAAAAACCAAGGTCCATGAACGTCAAACCGCACGCATGCGTACCCGTTACGAATGGTAACGAAGCATCAGGTCTAAGCACCACATGCAGTAACTGCCTAGCTGCTCAACGTGCTGATGCATTTTTAGGCGGCAGCTCTAATGACATCCCATTGGAGCCGAGTAATGAAATGTATATGATGTTCAAACGACGCATAGCAGCGAATGCTAATGGCAATCATCAGCACTCTGAACACATGGACACCGATGATGGCTAGGATTACTGCAGCGGTGGACAATATCTTTCGCCTCATGGATATCGTACCGATGAGAACAGTTCATTAACATCGGCGGGACGTATGTTCCTGGAGACGAACTTCACAACGCATTCCGGTAGCTATTACGATGATGCATTGAATAGCACAATTAACAACAATTAAAACAATAACCATGAAGCTTGTAGCCACATTGTTGTCCATTGCTCATCATAAGCATCAACAAACACACAACACCATCATTATCTATAGACATGACTGCGTTAATAGTTCCGTCTAATGCAATACAGCGTTTTTCTGGAAGATTTTCTGTCAAATATTTACAATTCGCTCTCATCGTAGGTCATTTTTGAAGCAAGATACTGAACTCAAAATAACACATATTGCTTCATGTGTTGCATACTTATTTTGAATTTTTTCTTCGCAAATTTTCTAGGCTGCTATCAAATTATTATTGTACTAACACACGTGAAAATATTGCCACGCGATAGTCCCTATGTATGGTATCTTTAGACTATGGTCTATCTGATACCGTGCTCTTGCGATTTGTCAGTTCCGATCTCCCTTTTGTAAGTATCCTTTCCGGCAAGACGACATCAGCAATTTAATTTTTCGGATAACACGGAATTGCTTTGCATGCTTTTGATATTCATTACCATTCCTTACAGTAAGCCGGTTTTAGAGCTGTTACCACATTTTATAAATTCGAAAACTGTTGGGTCTGGGCCAGCGAGATATTTTAAGAGCGTTATCATCTTTACAGCCCGCCACTGACTACATTGTTTCTTGGTGCGGTTCGTTGGGTCACTGTTGTTAGGACTACGGTCTGCGTCTTAAAATTTGTTTATAAATAAAGTTCGTTATAGACGGTTAAAATACAAATGGTACAGTTTTATGTTCTTTGGCTACTACCCAGAACGACTGGGACTGTGGTAAGACAAAAAACGAAAAAAATAATTCTGGAGTTCTATCTAGACAATGGACAACCTTTGAGAGGGCATAATTTTCCTATTCTTTCGCACTTGAGGAAATATGGTCCTATAGATTCCTCTCTTCTTTGGCAAAGTGACAAGTTGAAAAATATAATAGAGACACAAGGCTATGGTTCTCATTGGTCTGACCTGCCAGCAACTTGTTTCATATTTTAAATTGTCTGAATATTTCTCTATTAACCAAAGTTTAGAATATATATGCCCATATGTATGTCACGTGTGCAATGAAAAAATTGTATTAAACTTATTTTATTTTAGGGAAGAATCCTTCGATTTTCGTCACTTTATTACATACAATACCTAACAGAACTATAGTCATATCAAAATTCATGTATTAGCCCATAGCTCTTACCACGTTAATGTCCGTAATTCGTGATTGTCCAGATATCTTTTACCCTAGAGGTGCAACTATTGCAGTTATCATGCATACTGTGTAGGTAAACTAATGTTGTGATCGACAAAATGCATATCCATATGTACATATGAATGTATCTGACAACTGTTTGCTCTTTAACTCGCCGACGACCCTTTCGGGCATGGTTTGCCTACATAATTGTTTCCTTTGTTGGTTCGATAATGTTGCCCCCTGGAAGCATGCATATTTAGACCGTGAACAGGTGTTGTACAAAATTTTGAAAATTGTTTTTCTATTGAAAATATTTGTCATATCCTCATTATTCAAATTGAAACTCACAACTCTCAGTTCATCGCCCACCAAGAGCATGGAGCAAGGATTCGATGACATCATCATAACTCATCTTTTACTTAAATAAAGAATATCATTGCCACTTGTCTCCAGTCACTTAAGGGCAAATGATGACGAATTACCCCAGAATTGATTGAAGGACCCTTTTCTCCTTCTTATCTGTCATTGTTTCGAAAGACATTTATTAAATCTTTTTTATTTGGAGAGCAATCATGCGAACAGAACGTCAGAATCAGAAGAGTGTTCGCTGGTATTTCTTCAATGGAATATCAAAAGGACACTTAACTGGTTTTAATGGTTTCATTATTTCCATACAGGTATGTCAAGCTTGAGAGCATATTTTCGCCCTCCTTATGACTCCTGTGTCTGTATGCAGATTTATGTCGCTCCTGGACAGCCAAAAAGCATTTGGGTTTTCAATCAATAAATTCACCATCGACGTCTCTTCATGCAGACAGAAATTCTTTTTCTACCTTCGGGATGTCACGCCATATGAAATGCCTTATTTGGGCACAACACCGGCCGGTAAAAAGTCATTTTCTCCATTCCATGACGTAGGTTCTTATTTGCATACAAATTGAATTTTTAATTGAATTTTCACTTAAACATATTGATTTGCATACGGCGGTGTTAATTGATGGCACTCTGATGTAAACTCTTGACACTTTATTTTGTAGCTGACTATTTATAGCTTCAAAAGGATTTGAAAGCTCTTCTCAGTTTGTAAGGCGACATTTCTTAAATACTCGTATAGCAGGCGACTTTTTCCAAAATCAGATTGTTTTGCCTGCTTCAGTAACCATCTATAATCAAACGCCTACACAACCAATGAGACTCATGAGCTATACCATTAAATTCACAAACTTTGTACATGTTTGGCCTCGCCTTGATAATTGGAAATACGTTTTACTATTCATTTAGGACGTCTATTAACAATACGGGCACCTGAGTGGCGATCGATCGGGAAACTGCTGACTGTCCTATAACTTCAATTGGGCCAGCAGCGACGTAATCAATTGCGAGACGAAGTGCTTGCCTTAAGTCCCGGTTGTGATCCCCGGTAACTGCATGAATAAACCCCTACTACAGCAAGCTAAAATGGCAACGACTTGCTCGACCAGTATTGGCCTATGCCGTCATATAGCTCGCAACTATGTATATATTGAAGAGATAAAAAAGAAGAACGGAATAACGTCCGGAGGTTATACCAAGAGGTGAAAAGAACTTGTTTCAATTTCACTTTCAATTTCAATTAATTCACTTTCGTTACTGAGAATAGGGGAAAATCTTTTTCTGCAGATGGTATAACGACGAAAGCGCCCAGAATCTTGCCGTCAGGCAGAATAGATGATTCAACTTAGACGATAATAGCCAAAACTTCCGCCTACCTGACCAAAATGAAGTAAGGATAGCAATATCTAAGCTGGAATTCAACAAAGCAGCTATACCCGACGACTTACCGGTCAAGGTATTTAAAGCTGCTGGAAATGACTTTGTGGAGAGCATCCACCAACTCTTTTCCCAGATCTGGTCGTAAGAGTATTTGTCTGATGAATGAAATCTCCGCATTGTTTGCCAAATCCACAACAAATAGAGAGCCTCTCAACTGCGCCAACAATAGAGGCATAAGTCTCCGCAACAAGATATAAGCTCTTATCCGACAAATTGTGTCAACGTCTGAAACCCGTTACCAGCAACCTGTGTGGTTTCAGACCAGGAAACTTTCGCCCTGCTATACAGTCTACTAACGACATTTCAGCAGAAATAAAACGGAGAATCACTTCTATTAATCGCTGTTTTTTGGGCTACGAAGACAATCGAGCAGTAAGGCTATATCCCGAAAAACTAAGGAGACTTTATGTAAGACCTTCATCATCCGATTCCTACTTTATGGCCCTGAAGCTTTGACTCTTTTGAGAGCGGACGAACATATCTGAAGTCGTTTCGAGAGAAAAATCCATTGAAAAATATTCGGACCCGTTTGCGTTGACGGGCTATGGAAGAGAAGATTCAACGACGAACTATACTATTGTAGTTGTATAGCTCATCGGCCTAGTCAGAAAACTGCACATCAGTGGCTTGCGATGGTTTGGATATTTTGAGGGAATGGACACCAATACGCCAGCCCGCCGGAGTCTTTTTGAAGAGACAACGCAGTAGAGAAAGACCTCACCTTAGGTGGGGCGCAAATAGATGGGGACCTCAACCGACTTAGAGTACGCAACTGGAAGCAGTTAGCAAAAGACCGGCGAGAGGCTTGCTATTTGAGGCCAAGGTTCACCCTCAACTATAGCGCCACCTAAGTATTAACAATCCGTGCTTTATAAATGTCCCATTAATGTAAATCAGACACATTGAAATGATGTTTGGCAAGGTATGCACTCTAGAACAACCATCTTAGTATTGCTTGCGAGCGTGCTCCAAATTGGTGGAATTACGAATTTTCAAATAAGGTAGTTTGCTGTCATAGGTTTCTGTGAAGTTGAACAAGTCCGAGTGGGGGACTGATCTATATATACGAATATAAGGAGGACTTCCGCCCATTTCAATTTCCTCTTCCCACATCCGAAAAAGAACACAAAAAAATCTTTACATATTCACTTAATGCCTGCATAAGTATCGTATAATACTTGGGTATTGAATTTATTTCTCAATACTGTTCAATGAACACCACTTTTCATTGACTCTTAAGAACAGTTGTTCAAGGATACTCAATAAACCCCACGGAAGCCCTCGTTCATATATAACTTATCCGAAATCCCCAAAAGCACATCGAGGTGCTCTTAAAATTTAACAGGAAAAAAAAAGAAAAAAAAAACACAACAAGCACCCCAAGTAATCAATGATTTCTCGTAAAATGTAGTCCACAGGATCGAAGGCATCGAGTATTACCATGCGAATACCAAATGGACACTTAACGTATGTGGGAAAAATGTTAATGAAAGAGGAAGTGGTAATCGAACAGGAATATGTATCGCTTAATGCTTTAAAATTTCATTCAATTATTGCAATGCCTGATTAAGCATTTATGAATTTCGCTGCTGAGAATGGCAGAACAAGAAGTCCTTCAAAAACGAATATGAGAATGGACCTTAATGATATCTGGACATAATCAGAGTGAGTTGGTGTGTGAAATTTGAATGGTGGGGTTGTTGATAAAGAATTAAACCAACAGAGAGTAAAAATATTCCGATGTAGGTCAGAATTGAAGTACGATGGAACTCTTGCTTGGTATTCGTGTTGCACAATTCTTTCTATGGCGCGCCGTTGGCTTGTCTTAAATATTATTTAAAATTGATATTGGTGTTACACTTGCATTCACCAGAAAATAGGACCTGGGAATCGGAGTCTTGCGGAAGTGGCTCAATAATCTCCCTGAGGAAGTCTGATGGAGTACAGAAACGAGGAAGGTATTCGTTTCTTTGCTTTAACTTTCCTGGTGAGTAAAAAGAACTACTCCAGAGCAACTAAAACATTACCTTGAAAACACTGTCGATGCCGAGGAAGCAGACTTACGTTGTCGTTTCTCATATGCTCTTCATTGACTTTGAAAAGGAGTTCTTTAGTATCAGCAAAGACATTACTTGCCATGCCTTGAGTAGGAAAGGACTAATGAATTACCGATCTCATGTTCTAAATTGAGTAAAGCTGTCGCAGTAAATCGAAGTTCTAGGTGCCATAAAATAAATATGTATAGTTGTGCCAATCCTGTTTTTGTCATTGTTAAATACCCTACCATCTACGAGCATGTTCAAATTTTAAAAATCGCTGAATATGGTTTCTAGCTATCATTAGCCAAACGAATTAGTCACTTACTTCGATAACTTTGGGCTGAACATGCGCCTAGAATAAAAAAAACATCATCAATACCGCAGTATTTGGCCTTCCACTTATGTGCGAGACCTTAGAAGAGACGTGTCCCAATTGCTTTGTCCATCCGTGTAAAAACCGAATGCCGAAAAATTAACATTCGTTCGCTCTAGATGCCCTAGTCGTCTCTGCAGACTGATAACAACTTATCCCTCTATATCGGAAGCAGGTTAACTCATTTTAAGCGTTCAAAACATTAGGGATCAGCAGAACTGTGATGTTGAGGGTCTTAGGCTCAATTGTGTGCTAAGGCCGAAGAACCAGCGATTTTTAGGTGCTCGTAACCTTAAAAATCGCTCAGAATCAATCATATTTCATCCGATGTATAGTCTATGCCTTCGTTTTGACATTATATACATGATTTTGTTTGTTTGCATTCTTCTTTTTTTTTCTTTTTTTTTTTATAATTTACGCGCGCCTAAGGAGTTGATACCCTTTTACTGTTGCCAGGGCGCGGGCGGAAAGATAGAAGGAGGAGAAAGGAAAATTGTTTTTGTAGTGGTTTGAAACTCAGGTGTGTTTGGTTTCTATGTTTGCTCTCCAGGGGTGGGAGTCCGAATAGGACGGAGAGTTTTTTCTTCACTCAGAGTGATTCGAGATATAATTCTCAGTATTTTTTTTTTCATTGCTTGAAACTCTTATAACAGCCAAATCTACGTGTCAGTGTTATGCCTTCACACGCAGAATTTTTTTGTCTGAGTTCCAATTATACAATGAAAAACTGATTTTGCCATGGGCAGGATTCGAACCTGGACCCTCCGAGTGAGAAGCGTTTGCTACTACCACTACATCACGGCCACCCCACAAACCTGAGTGCATATGCGGCTATAGGTACTTACTATAACACACGATTTTGAAAGCCATCACTTTCCACAATTGGCTTTAAAAAGAAGAGAGAGTCGATCGAGTTATAGCACATATGTATTCATAAAATGGTGCAGAATAGTCAGATAGGAGTCAAGGCAGTGATAGTGGAGTTTACAAGAAAAAGCAATGAAAAAAGTAATAATAGAGAGACAAAGACCCATACAATGTGTTGTCATTCTCCGTGATTTATCTTCGAATGGGGTTATGATGGTAGAGTATGGTCCTCCATCACCTTAATCATTAATCATCCAAAGCGCATCTACGAGTACTCATTAAATCTAATATACGAGTATTGTTAAGTTCATAATCGTAATATGTATGCATGCACATATTGGGCTTACTTTAATGCCTCTGATTATTGGCTTGACTAAGTATCCTATTATCATAAATTCATATTGAATATCACTACAAAATGATTGACCTTAATTTGGCGAGAACAAGTCATTCGAGCAAGAATCTCATTATCGTTAAGTTATTCCGAATAATCGAATTTTGAAATATTATTGCTAGCATGCATTCGGAGGATTAATTTATTGGACCTGCATATTCATATTCTTCTACGTAAAATCGGAAGAGAAAAGATAATTCAAAGGGTGATTGTCTTAAGAGTGATTTTTGCAATCATTTGTAGGCCTTCTTTGTATGCCAGAGGACATTCCTGCTTCATCCCGGCTACGAGGTAGCATTGCTTTTTTTATAATCCTTATATAATAGACAAGATATCGAATTTGCAATACAATGAATCCGATCACGCAGTGTTTGGAGGTTCTATTATAATAGAGCTAGTCCATCTGATAAAATATAGACTACTGTTGAGGTTCTTAGTAGACCTTTTTATAAGTAATATAAAATACTCATCGGCATGTCAAATTTTGCAATTCAACTTAGCGACTAGGGACCGGAGGTTTGAATACCCGACCTTCTACGAGATCAGCTACTTTTCTCATAACTTAAAATGTTGCCACTGTCTTAGTTTTTGAGAAAAGTGCTAATGTTAATTCCTCCCACATGTCAAATCCTCCTGACTTTACCTTACTTTCCTTGTTTTCCATATTTGTCTAATTCAAGCCTAAATCATTTGGTGCTGCGAAATTTGTTGACTGTACACCACAAATTTATATTTTTGATTCAAAATTAAACAGACATTATATTTTGATTTGCCTTGATGAACACGTTATCACATATTCAGCAGTCATCAACAGCCATTGTTTAATGTTAAACCCAAAAGCCAAGCACTGACGTACACACAATCTAAAGTACTTAGATTCCAAAAGCCCTACTTCATCCATTTGTCAGAGTTTAAAAAGCCCATTTCTATCCCAAAAATTAACATTTTGTAATGAATAGAAGCATTCTTTGTGGTAGTTGCAGTGTAACGCGCATTTAAGCCACACGTGATTGCATGCATTTCAAACGGCAACCATGGGTAAAATCCTTTTTCAACCATGGGGTCGTTTTGTTGTTCAATTTGTTGAATTCTATTCAGCTTAACACACGATTGCATGGTTACACCGAAACGGTTTTTGGATTTCCGGTACACGGATGAAGTTTAAATTCAAATGTTTATGGATGCGTTGTGCGGAAATTAAGCTTCTTAGCAGCTTAAAAGGAAATTGAAATGTGTAATGTGTGCGGCAAAACTAATTTGTTGTTTTCTAAGAACGTGCCGAATATTTAGTTTGGTTTTGATTAAATTGGATTATCACTACAAATAATAGAAATGCGCATGGCATTAGTTTGAAAAGAAATCATCTAAATGAAATGCTCCGTATACGAATAGCCCGTCATTTTCCGAGTTGTAACAAATGACTATTTTAACATTAAGTCGTTAAAACTATCTGCGAGGGGAGGACGTACTAAAAGAAGAACGTCAACAAGTGTCTACTGTTTAAAATGGGATCTTCGGGAATGGAGAAAAAGTAAGAAGATGAAGATGAAGCAAATTCAGTGACTTTAAATAGGTACATAAATCTTTTACCACATTTCTCCTAGAACCTTTGATCTTGCATGACTGGATTTTTTTAAAACAAATCAAAGTGTGTTGGATGAAACCTCAAAACAGTGACATATTCATGTTAAAGTTTATTCCACCGAACAACTGATGCATAGAACTAGACATGGTCCTATGACAGTCGAGTAGAGAGCATCTTCATCGACGAAAAGTCTTATTTTCTCCCGAAAGATCGCTTACTGTTTCAGAAGACCAACAGCGACCTGTTGAGTCTATTGTTAGGTCGAAAGTAAAAAAAACTCCACGATTTAGTTTTAACAAAATAAAATTATTTCTCTCGACCTCTACGGTTCGACTTCTAGCGAAAGACAAAAAAATTCATCCAACAAAACTCGTTTTCCTTAGTGGACTGTACTAGATTAAAGAAAGTAGGTAGCGAAATTTACTTTAAGGATGTGATTATATTGCATATTCGAGTTCAGATTGAACATACCGCCGCCTCTGAAAGATCTTCGATACTTTAAGACTCAACTGGAAGTGGCGCTACCTTGTGTATTGCTCTAGAGATGACACCGTTCTTGGTTTTGATGTTTGTAACCCGAACATGACCATCCTTTCCAGCGATGACTTCCACAATGCGCCCAAGAAGCCATTTTTGAGGTGGTAAGTTGTCGTCGGAAACAAGTACCATAGTACCCAACCTCATATCCTTCGAGAAGTACTCCATTTGTGCCGATGTTGCAATTGCGTAATGTACTCGCGGGACCATCGCTTCCAGAAGTGTTGACGTATAGCACAAAGTTGCTGCCAGCGTGATAAACGGGAAACATTGGTGACGTCAGGCTCCACAAATGAGTTTAGAGCACCACCAACAATAAAGTGCCCTGGTGTCAATGCTTCCTCGTCACTCGGATCTGCTGTAAGTGGTGTAAGAGGCCTCGAATTGAGTATGGCCTCGATTTCTGCTGCTACCGTAGAAAGCTCCTCAAAGCTCAATGTTGTGGGGTCACACGTTCTTATCAGCAAACTTTTTGCTGACTTAACAGCCGACACCTACAAGCCGCCAAAGTGCGGCGAACGAGGTGGTATGTGATGAAATTCGATGTTGTCTTCTGCGCAGATCCTATAAATCAATGACTGAGAGTGTTCATTATAAAACTGCTTCCGTAGCTCGGCCAACTCATTCCTAGCTCCCACAAAGTTGGTGGCATTGTCGCAGTAGAGGTGACGACAAATCCCACGACGAGCAACGAATCTTTTTAAAGCAGCCAGGAATCCTTTCGACGACAGGTCAAACACTATTTCCAAATGGACCGCCTTACTTACAAAGCAGACGAAGACTGCCATGTATGACTTGGTGGTACGACGTCCTCGCATTCCCAAACTGGTGTGAAATGGACCACAAAAATCAACAGCAGACTTCAAAAAGGGGCGTGCGCTACAAACTCTTGAAGCTGGGAGGTCACCCATGACCTGCTCTCGCAATCTTGGCCGCATTCGAAACCATCGCAAGCAGTTGTGGACCACATTCGTCGTCAAACTTCGAACACCGATCATCCAAAACCTCTGTCGTGAAATGGACACCAGAGCTTGAGCTCCCGCGTGGCACTTGTTTCGATCCAAATGAGTTAGATAGCTTTTAACTAAAAGATGTGATTTAGGCAGCAATATAGGATGTTTAGCATCGAATGGCAAATCTTCATTTGTAAGACGTCCTCCTACTCGCATCAAGAAAGGCACCACCGACTCAGGTTGTAAAAACGGATTCAGTTTTTTAATCCGACTTTTTGAACCAACGAAACTATTTTCAGATTGTAAACTTGTTAATTCATCTTGGAAGCAGTTGTGTTGGATGCAGAATATAATCCTCAATACGGAAGCTTCGTACTCCTCGACTGAAAATTCACCTCCCAACAAATTCTCATTGCGATACTTTTTCAAAAATTTTCTTTTAAAATTCTGTAAAAATCTATTGCAGTATGCGAATACTCTGACAGTTTTTTTTTCAGAAACTTAAACGTATCTTCTACAAGTATGCTGTTCTAACAATTTTTGTTTGTTTGATGTTTTAAATGTTTGTTGTATTTTGTTGGCATATGTATTTTATTGGTGGTGGTAGTACGTTAATTTTATATGATAATAATAGAGTAATATTAATAATCTTTAATCAACAACTTGTTCTGCCTAAGCAATTTTTTTTTAAAAACAAAAAACAACTAACGAATGCGTATTCATCTTTTTTGTTCGCAGTAACAGAACAATGTTCAAGTAAATGAATGTTGTTTTTTTTTTTTGATTAATTTTTTGAAAGTTTCTTTTTTTGTTGTACATATGCGAGCGCAATGAAATAAATGATGGTGGTGTTGTTTTGTGCAACTCTCGCAGTGTTTTCTAGCTTTTTTTGTTTTGTTCTAACAATATGGAGTAGCTGCTTAATCCTTGGATTGCATGTATTTGATCAAGTCGATGACACGGTTGGAGTAGCCGAACTCGTTATCGTACCATGAGATGAGTTTGACAAAGTTATCATTCAATGAGATACCGGCCTTGGCGTCAAAGATCGATGAATGATTGTCACTGATGAAATCAGATGAGACGACTTCCTCTTCGGTGTAATCGAGAATTCCCTTGAGTGGACCTTCAGCGGCAGCCTTAACCTTTTCCTTGATAGCATCATAACTGGCTGGTTTACCCAAGCGGACAGTTAAATCAACAACGGACACATTGGCGGTTGGGACACGGAAGGCCATACCGGTAAGTTTACCATTCAAAGCAGTGGCAGCTGGGATGATGTTTTGTGCAGCACCACGTCCATCACGCCACAATTTACCAGATGGCCCATCGACAGTATTTTGAGTGGCGGTGGTAGCGTGTACTGTGGTCATTAAACCTTCAACAATTTCAAAGTTGTCATGGATAACTTTAGCCAATGGAGCCAAACAATTGGTGGTGCAACTGGCATTGGACACAACTTTCATTGATGGATCGTAGGCTTCCAAGTTGACACCGCAAACGAACATTGGTGCATCAGCTGATGGGGCAGAGATGATGACCTTCTTAGCACCACCACTTAAATGGGTTGATGCTGTTTCGATGGTTGTGAAGACACCAGTTGATTCAACAATGTATTCAGCACCAGCGCTTGCCCATTTAATGTCCTTGGGGTCACGTTCGCAGAAGACAGCGATCTTTTGTCCATTGACAACCAAGAATCCACCTTCGCTGGTGACGGTTCCCTTGAAACGACCGTGGGTCGAATCGTATTTGAACAAGTAAACCATGTACTCGACATTGATGAAGGGATCGTTAACAGCAACGACGGTGGCACCTTTCAAGATGGCGGCACGGAGGACCAAGCGTCCAATACGTCCGAATCCGTTAATACCAATTTTCGACATGATGGCTTTATGTAAACAAATTTACTAAGGGTAAAGAGAACCGACAAAATACACAACTCGACTCCACGACTATCAGACGACGAGATAGAAAAGATATTTCTTCAACGCCTCTGGAAAGCGAAGGTTGCCTGGGATGAGGAAATTGATGAAGATATGCAAGAAGAATGGGTCAGTTATCGATCACAACTCGGCGAACTTACAAAGGTGCGTATTCCACGATATATATTTTCAACAGATTGCGTTCGTTGCGAATTACATGGATTCTCGGACGCTTCGCTTAAAGCATTTGGAGGATGCCTTTATGTCCGTGTGGAGGACTCGCTTTTAAACATCTCTATTCATCTGCTAAGCGCGAAATCAAAGGTAGCGCCCGTCTCCACGCAGAGCTTGCCAAGGCTGGAATTGTGCGCAGCCTTACTTCTTTCAAGATTGCTTCATCGTATTTTGGATGCCCTTGGAAATAGGTTTGATCAAGTTATTTTGTGGACAGATTCTGAGGTTTTCTTAAACTGGCTTGCTGACCATCCATCGTCCTGGAACACATTCGTCGCCAATCGGGTATCCATCATCCGAGAGTTGACTGCAGTTGCAACGTGGAGGCACGTCGAAGGAAAGAACAACCCAGCGGACATCATTTCTAGAGCAATACACAAGGTGGCGCCACTTCCATTTGAGTCTTAAAGCATCGATGATCTTTCAGAGGTGGCGGTATGCTCAATCTGAACTCGAATATGCAATATAATCACATCCTTAAAGTAAATTTCGAGTTCAGATTGAACATCTACAAAAGTTTGCTACCCACAAAGACATCTAGATACTTAGCTTCGTTGGATGAACAGACTGTTATGCTTTTAACACTAAAAGCATCTAACCTGTCAGTTTTGTTTTTCACGTGAAGAGAAGAAGAGAGATTTGACTGAAAACTCATTTCTGAAGTACCGAATATTTCTAGAGCCGCCTAGGCTGTGGTCCTACCAGACGGATCAACCACAAATGGAAGACCCTTCCTGGATTTAGGCTTAAACCACAGCCACCGTGACGCTCCCATAAGGGGGTCTAAAATCACCAATTCAGGCCCAGACCGAGGTCTGGTGGGCTCCTGACTCTCACGATACTATGTTTGAATTCCTCATATGGACTACCGGTGGACCTGCCACTCGACAGGACCTATGGCCAGCAGCCTGTAACCGCTCAAATCGTAGAAACCTCAGCGGCGTTAAATTCTGAAAACTATTACGATAAGACCAGTATTTGCCCTGTCCCCCTTTTTTATTAGACAACGTCATTGATAGAAGAGGCCTTGATAATTGAGTACGGGCCCATCCCAAAGGTGAGTCATAGCGTTTTGGTAACAGCTATCCTGTATTTTCTTAAGGTAGTCCGGTACATTTCGACGCTTTAAGACCTCTTGGATGTCGGTTCATCTTGCCCAGTTGAATGCGTTCTTGACGTCGAACGTGACCATGAAACCGGCACTTCTTGCCTTGTGATGGGCTTCCCAATATAGCGTCACTCTCCCTAGAACTTCAGCAACCACCGCACACATCGACCGGCCCTCGAAGAACTCATACTGGTTATCGGAGGGATTACAACTAGAGAGGTTTAGGTTTGGTTAAATTCTTGTTTCAACGTGGACTTTAGATCATAAAAGGAATAGTAAGGAAGCCCTTAGGTTTTCTTCGCTTTATCAAGTCTTTTGAATCAAGATTTCGTTTGTATACAATTTTCATACTAAATATAAAGTCAACACAGCTTCTGGTTCCATTTATGTGCCCTAAAATGCATATCAAATTTCATTTCACCAATTTGTGCTGTACTAAATGATGCAAGGAGGAACTCATCACATTCACTCTAGAGAAATTGTTCGTGCTTCGACATTTATTGTATGTGTCATAAGTAGTGCTAGTAGCAATTTAAATCAATTTAACTACTCCTGACTGAACACGGTAAATTGCCCTAATAACTGACATACATGGACAGAAGGGTCTATGAAATCAATTACCCACATCAAGGCAAAGGTTGCATTCGTTTGCCTAATGAGCAACACTATTTCTCTGACTAGACCATGCAAGCCAAAGTCTATGATTCCATAGGTCTAACTGCCAGGTAGAAAACTCCACCTAAGTGGGTTCAGTTTATGGTAACCTCTAGATTTGTTTACCTTCAAAAGGTATTAACATAAAGCACAGCTACCACTATTAGGATACAATTTGCATGCAAATTACGGAATTTATTGTTCAATGTAACGAAACGCATAAGGAAAGCCATCCTTCACTTTGGAGCGAATTAAGCTACCATGACGAATAGTTGGGCTGTGCAAAATTTAGATCAATCCTTACCCGCCATCAAGGCATCATTTAGGTGGTTTACACAATTTTAAAGGAAAGGGATAATGCCTGTAGACTTATTCGTACTTCAGCAGTAGCCAAAGATAAGAGTACAGCTAACGACCCATTTGGAATTTTTTTTCCACAACCTCCTTGTATTCGTGAATCCACAAACAGGGATAAATTAATTTATTCCTCCTAAGGTAGCCAGCTTAGCATGATATATTTTGGTTTGGCTAAGAAGCACGGAGGAATTATTCATCTCGGTATCAGGTGCAAATCGTTGTGAAATTTCATCATGCGGTCGTCAGCTGGTTGTTGTGAAGAAATTCAGCTTTTTCGCTATATACGAGTACCTTTAATTATTAGATTTATGATGAAACGGGATTAGGTTTCGAAACAAATGGCTGTTAACTACTGAATTTTAAATTAAAAATAACAACTTTTCAGTTGCTTTTGGGGATGAAAATAGATTGGAACAGAATTGGACTTGATTAAATTCTTGAAAATAACTCTCAATCCTTTGCCATTCTAAATAGTTTTTTTTTTAGGAATTATAAATCGATAACCAATTTACTTTTCAGATATTTTTGTATTTCTTCATTTTTTGCATTTTATCCGATAAACGATATTTCGATGACCGATTTGCAGTCAAAACAACCCCAACGTTTGCCAATGTATCTATTCATGCTCGAAGGTAAATTTGCGATGAATTTCTAAAAGTTTTTCATTGGTGATTTATTGCACACTCCTACGTTCAGTTTATACATATATACGAGTATGTACATAAAATTTTTTTGTGCAAAGCAAAATTTTTCAAATGTTGCGTACCATTTGGATGGCGAAATCAAACAATTTATGAGATTTTTTTAAAATCGTCGACATTTCAACTCTCAACGGCTTTTAATATCCCTGGGAAGAAATTTTTGCCTATTTTTATGCCATTCCATATTTTTACAAATTCATGGATTCGCTTATAACTTAATAATTTAGGAATCTCTGTAAAAAGTTCGAATGTAAGTATAAATGTATAGTCGTATGAAGACTTGACGATTAGATTAGGTAGGTGTAGGATAGGCAGAATGAAATAGTTCTCTGTCTGAGTGCTCTTTTCCGGCAGAAAAAAAGGCTAAACACTGACTGGAATGAACTTTGTGATGGCCAGTGAGATAATTGTGACCACACACCATTTGTGCTAATCTTACTTTCATGGTGGAGCTATGAAGTATTAGTTGTCATTTCAGACTCGACGACGTGAGTGCTGACTACAAGACAAAATAGTAGGACTATAAAGGCATCAGCAGGCAGTAGTTTCCAGACATGGCACGGTAGGTACTAACGGAGCTCATGCCAGGCAATCTAATTTTAACTGATGAAATTCCTTCCCTGGTCGACTTCTACATCCCGTACCATATAATTATCCGGAGTTGGGAGGACTGGGAAAAGAATGCAATAATCAGGTCAAATGAACAGAGGAAGGAACAGCTTCTGGTATCTTCTCAGAGGCTAACTCTGATACTGATATCCAAAATCCCAAATTTCCTAGTGCTCTCAAATGTGCAGACGTAGTTCCTCTACTTAAAAAAGGCTCAGCAGATGATGTGAGTAATTATAGACCTATTTCACTTCCTCCTGTTTTTAGTAAACTCATCGAAAAAGTTGTTAAAATAAGAATTTTATCTTGTTTAAAAACAAGAATATGTTTTTCAGCCTGTGCAGTATGGCTGTCAGCTGGAAAATCAACTGAAGACGCCCTACTTAATTTTTGTTCCAGTGTTTTCTCTAACCTTGATGCAAAAATGCTTACTGCAGGTCTATTTGTGTATATTACGAAAGCATTCGATATGGTTAACCACACTATATTGCTGAGGAAACTAGAAAATGCTAGATTTCGCGATTTTATGCTCAATTGGTTCAGAGCATATCTTTCAAATAGATCTCAAAGAGTTAAGCACGGTGAAACCAGGAGCGATGTAAAAATTTTAAATTTGGGAGTACCTCAAGGCTCTGTATGGGACCTATTATGTTCCTCATATATATTAATTCACTCTTTGACCTCGATTTTAAAGGTAATGTGGCTGCTCCTACGGTTCAGATAGTGCTTTAAACTTGGTTTCTGACATTAACTGTGATCTAAGCATTTTAAGGATCTGGTTCGCTGAACATACGAGTAGATTGAGAATTAGTTCTAAATTAAATTAATGCTTTTTAACCTATCGAACACAACAGACATTAATGCGGAGTTTTACATTCATTCCATGGATTGCCAAAAATTCAAACTTGTACGCTCATGTGTACCAGCTTCCTCTCCTCTTACCTTTAACCTTCGGCATACAAGGTGGGGTTATTTTAACCCCAACACTTTTAAATTGCGTTGATTTTATATTAAAATGCAACCAAATAATTTAATTTTCACAGTAGCTGAAGTTTAAATATTACCGCGTCGAATCACAGCGTTGAATCAGAACTGCGCGCGCCAGCGTCGTGTGAGCACGTGCGCAAAGTGGTTCCCGGGCGTTTTTTTACCCCACGTTGTATGGGACGTTGTCAAAAAAGTTGTACTTACTTCTGTGTTTTTTTGTTATTTACTGCTACAATTAGTGTTTTATTTATAATTTTTTATTTTTATTGTAGGTACAGATAGTCAATATGAATAATAATCTGCAGGATGATCGTATTGCGGCGGCCTTATTGGAAGAAAATGAAACTTCGTCGGACAACGAAAACTTTGTGCCATATAGTGACGAGGAATCAGATCACATCAGCGTGGCTTCTGAAGTTCCAAGTGATACGGACGTGGAAGAAGCCGAAATCAACATTGAACCATATTCAGATGACACGGCATCAACACCTCAACCATTTTATCTCGGAAAAGATGGAAGAACAAAGTGGTATAAATTGCCACCGCGAACCAATGTTCGGACAAGGGCCGAAAATCTAATTACGCATTTGCCTGGGTGTAAAGATGCAGCCCGACATAAAAAAAACCCACTTAGAATGCTTCGAGAACTTTTTCACTGATGAAATTGTTGACATGGTTTTGAAATATACAAACCAGAAGATTTCTTTGAGAATGGAAAACTCTACATCGAATCCATCATACGGGGAAACTAACAAAGCTGAGATGAAAGCCGTGTTTGGGTTGTTGTTTTTGGCAGGTTTGTTTAGATCTGGCCGGCAAAGTCTTATAGACCTATGGAGTAATGACGGCACAGGAATTGAAGTATTTAGAAATACTATGACGAGACAAAGATTTTCATTTTTGATAAATAACTTGAGATTTGATGATTCATCAACTCGTACAGCAAGAGCTACTGTCGATCGTTTGGCGCCAATTCGAGATGTTTTTGATATATTTGTCAAAAACTGTCAGAATGCGTATACACCGTATGAATACTTGACCATAGATGAAGAACTTGTGGCATTTAGAGGAAGATGTGCATACCATCAAAACCAGCCAAGTATAGGTTGAAAATTTACGCTCTAGTGGATGCTAAAACATTTTACACAATGAATTTAGAAATATACTGTGGAAAACAGCCTGACAACAGTCCGTATACAATGAGTAATAAACCTTTTGATGTTGTTGATCG
>CASBSA010000082.1:0-18317 GCA_949129095.1 Volucella bombylans
AATGTTGAACTGCTCTGCCATCTCCATGAGAGATGATCGGCATTCAAGGGCAGTTTTAGAATATAATGAGACCGAGTCCAGGGACTTGATGGCGGCCGGACTATCCGAAAATATGCGGATATCCTTTGCAGATATCACGTTTTTCTTCAGCCAGGACAGAGCTTCTTTAATCGCCAAAATTTCCGCCTGGAACACGCTACAGTGATTTGGAAGGCGGAAAGAGAGGCTTAGATTTAGCTTATCTGAGAAAACACCGCCACCAACTCCGCTGTCGGTTTTAGATCCATCTGTGTAGAGATGGATTGACTTGTCCTCCATGAAAGCATCCTCCCCCCAGAATGATCTAGAGGGGAAGCTTACATGGAAGTTTTTGTCAAACCAAAGTTCAGGTATGGTGTAATCGATGTTCTCTGTGAGGATTCCTAATGTATTAAGAATGTTGGCGTGGCCAAATGAATTATTTGTCCACTGTTTAGCCGCTTTAAGGCGAATAGCTGCAGTCGCAGCTACTTGCTTGCTAAAAATGTCGAGGGGTGTCAAGTGAAGCAGAATATCTAATGCCGCAGAGGGGGTAGACCGCAAGGCTCCGCTTGTGCATAGACATGCTGTTCTTTGGACTCTGCTTAGTTTAATGCGGTTGACTGCATTCTCCAAGGCCGTCCACCAGACAACCACCCTGTAAGTAAGTATCGGTCTTATGACCGAGATGTATAGCCAGTGGGTTATGCGAGGTTGAAGGCCCCATTTGTTCCCAATGGCTTTTTTGCAAGAGAATAAAACTATTGTAGCTTTATTGACTCTTTCTTGAATGTTTGGTTTCCAGTTTAGTTTCCCGTCAAAAATGAGACCCAAATATTTTGCTGTATCGGAAAAGACTAAACTGGTACCGTTTATTGAAGAGGGGGTCTATAATTGGAATTTTGTATTTCCTGGAAAAGAGTACAAGATCCGTTTTATGGGGGTTTATTCCAAATCCATAGCGATCTGCCCAGCGGATTAATCTATTGAAGAAGTTCTTTAATGGTATTGAGATGCTTACCTGATACGGCTATAGCAACGTCATCTGTATAGGCAATCACCCTGCTACCACCCACTTCCAGGTTTATCAGTAGTTCGTGAACAACTAAGTTCCAGTGAAGGGGAGAGAGGACACCGCCTTGCGGCGTACCCCTACTGACATATCTTTTAGCAGAAGTCTCACCCAGTTTGGAGTTGATTATCCTGCTTTTTAGCATTAGACTGATCAACTCCCCAAGTGAGCCGTCTACCTGCAGAGTTGACAGCGCAGTCGTGATTGCGGATGTGTTGACGTTGTTAAAGGCGCCCTCTATGTCTAGGAAAGCAACCATTGTGTACTCCTTATATTGTAGGGATCGTTCGATGTGGCTAGTCAGAGAGTGCAAAGCCGTTTCTACCGACTTTCCTTTACAGTAGGCATGTTGAGCCATAGACAGAAGTCTTGGATCAACTTTAGCTCGAATATGGATATCAATCAGTCGTTCTAAAGTTTTCAGAAGGAATGATGATAGACTTATAGGTCTGAGGTCCTTTGGGACTACATGAGAACATTTTCCAGCTTTGGGAATGAATTCTACATTGACTTCTCTTCATAACAGTGGAATGTGGATAAGTTCTACACAGCTCCTCATAATATTTTCCAACACTGGTAGAATAATATCTGAGGATCTCTGTAGCTCGGCAGGTATAATACCGTCCAGACCAGCAGACTTGTATGGTTTGAAGCCATGCAGCGCCCAAAGCAGTTTGTCTCTCGTCATCAGACCATGAATTTTGGTCACGGTTGCAGTGTTTGGGCTGCTACTGGCCGCGAGTTGGGAGCTACCTGGAAAGTGGGTGTCCAGAAGCAGATTGAGTGATTCATCACTGGAGGTTGTCCAAGAGCCATCGGTTTTTTTCAAACAGCTGGGCATCATAGGATTTGTGGAGAGGATTTTTCTTAGCCGCGATGCCTCAGAGGTTTCTGTAATTTTGTCGCAGAATAACCTCCAGGATTGTCGCTTTGCCTTCCTCAGTTCTTTTTTGTATAATTTGAGGGATTCTTTATATGAGTCCCAGTCGGTCACTTTTCTTGTGCTTTTTGCTGCGTTGAAAAGTTTTCTGCAGGCGTTTCTGAGCAGTCCCAGTGCCGATGTCCACCAATGTGGCTTTTTCTTGGCTCTTGGTTGAAGTACAGAATAACTTCTCTTCTTTTTGATATGACAGGTTAAAGCCGGTAGAAGATAACATGTTTCGAATTAGTCGTTGCATTGTCGTTTTTCAAACCAGCAAACCCAACTCTTAACATTTCCATATTTAGAAGGAATCATCGTGCCAAGGCTTTATCGTTAACCTCCTAGGAAATAGCGATGACGGTGTCGCACATACAGTAAGTGTGGAGTGGCTCAAATAACAAAAAACTCTGCTGTACCAATATTCTTGACGTGCCACTTAATCTAAAAGGCATGGCAGTGTTAGACGATGTACGAGAAGCACAAAGGCAAAATAACGATGACAAAAATAAAAATATTACTTGCAGCGGGTGTGTCAAAACGTGATCTACTCGTAATAAGAAGTCTCCGATAATGGAAGAAGTTCAAAGAGTAAATCAGCCAATTCTATCATGTTTACGAAGGTCGTCGGAGATCCGTTCGCAGAAATATATAAGTTAGGTCGTGTCAAGTGCCAACCTCCATTGAGAAAGTTCACTTGGACCATCTTAGGATAGCACAGGATCTCAATTATACCTAAAAAGTGGAGACTAGAGACTGAGAATTACTCAAAGGCCGAACCATTTGGTACGTTTACCAAGACCGCGGATTCTACTGAACATTATTTTGGACAGATTTTCACAACTCTTCATCTATTCAACTCCTGGGGTGGAGAGCAAAAATCGTTTAAAGGGATACTAGGATCCCAAGATATGACTGTTTCATATAAAAGGACTCTTTGCATGTCCCTGATTCAACTTAAGGCACGAGCCTATGTGTGACAATTGGTATTCCTATGTATATTCCTCGAAATTGAATGGATGCCTAGAAGTGCGCAGTGAACGGACAGCCGACGGTTTTAACTACTGATTTGAAATAAAACGCAGCAATCAAAAACTTTACGATTTTGTTTTATTTAATCAAGGCAAGACCGAACGAAAAATGTTTACTCGGTGGTGGTTGCTAGATCAAAGAGACAGATTTATGTTTGTTTGCTACCACGATGCTCATGGTCAGCGTAAACCGATTCACTCTTTACATTTTCCCGATAAGCTGATCACAAAATAAAGAATCTTTACGCAGCCAGGTGCAATTGCAAAAGTTGATTTGGCAAAGCTATAGGGTACATAATTCAATGTTTTTGGTTTACATTCAATAGTTAAAAAAAAGAAACGTTTTTTACGGTTAAAAATAATAAAGTCATTCACTTTTTAACAACTAGCTTTGACGTTGTTATAACAGAATTCAGATTTGCTTAGGATTGTAGCACTAAATCCGCTTTCAAACATGGGGAACTGTATGGTGTTGCCGATACATATTTTGGCCGATATTCTTTTTTGACTTTAAGTTGAGATAGTGGGATGAAGTTAACAAGACTGTGCCCAGAGCTTTAAGGTTATCAACAGTCCTGTCTGGATTTTTTTTAGTGGGCTGGCTGCCATACTGATACAACGTGTGAAAAGTGTAATTCAGGCTTTGCTAACGTTTCAATTTAGAGTCTATTTTAGAAATGCTACTTATTTGATAAATTCTTGTAGGATTTCTGATAGAATGAAAAGAAATAACCAATCTTTTATAGTTTTATTTGGGTTTACGTTAAGTTCCAACGTGGGTGGCCGTGGCTCAAGTGGTAGTGTGTTGGCTTCCAAATCGGAAGGTTCGGTGTTCGAATCCCAGCCTCGTCCGAAAGACATTCTTTTTTTCAGGCAACTTAATTCACGTAAGACGAATGGTTGCCTCTAATACAATAACAAGTCCAATTACACTAATAATTTAGTCTCCCCATGAAATGTTGGATACCACCCACGGAGCGAAATAACCACTGAGCCCAAAAATCTTTCTTTCTCACTCTGTCCCATTTTCCTAAAAACTTAACACGTGCTCAGGCATTTTACGAGTAAGTGTATTAATACCCACTTGAGTGTTAAGTTCTTTTTTTTTAAAAAAAAATCTCTTAGAATATTCGGGTATTTACAAGTAACATCACCCATAATTCCTTATTCTAGAAATCTAAGTAGTTCATTTAAGTTCCTACTTAAACAGCTGCCCACAAACAACAAACAACTTTGGAATCGGTGTCTATAACTTTAGAGCAAGTTAGAGATAAAATAATAAAACTCAAAGACGATTATTCTGCTGGCCCTGATGACCTTCCCCCTATATTTTTAAATAAATGTCAAATGCATCTAGCCCAACCTCTTACAGCTCTCTTTCAGCTTTCTATCACCCAGGGGTTATTTGCATCAACCTGGAAAAGGTCGTTTATTATTCCCCTACATAAAAAAGGTAGAAAAGACGATATTTCCAACTATCGACCAATTGCTAAGTTGTCCTGCATACCTAAGCTTTTTGAGAGCATTATCTATGACATAATGCTTTTCCATTGTAAATCTATTGTTTCCCCAAACCAGCACGGATTTTTCAAAGGCAGATCTACGACCACCAACTTAACGGAATTCGTATCAAGCACTTTATGTGCACTGGAATCTGGAAATGAAGTTGATGTGATTGCCACCGATTTCAGCAAAGCCTTTGATAGAATTGCTCATGATATAATCCTTCTAAAATTAAAGGCTCTTGGTTTCCAGATAAACTTCATAACTTGGGTTCAATCCTATTTAAATGAACGACTTTACTATGTTCTATTTAGGTTCATGGTTTCTGACCCAATTAAAGCCTCCTCTGGTGTACCCCAAGGCAGCCACCTTGGTCCCTTATTATTTATTCTGACCATTAATGATGTTGCTTGTATCATTAAAAATTCATACGTATCTGTTTACGCAGATGATATGAAAATATTTAGATATATATCATCTTCCTCTAACAGCCTACTTCTGCAGCAAGATCTAGACAGGTATTGTACTTGGTGTCAGAAGAATTTTCTTGAGCTTAACGTCAATAAGTGTCAGGCTATAACATATACCCGCAAACGCCTCCCTACTTCACCTCGTTGCTATCTAATCTTTAATCTGCCTGTTCCCGTAGTGAATGAGTTGCGTGATTTAGGTGTTATCTGCGACAAGGAACTCAATTTCCGTTCTCACATTGATAGTATAATAAAAAAAGCCAACTCTGCCCTTGGTTTTATCAAACGCTGGTCTAAGGAGTTTTCCAATCCTTATGTTACCAAATCTCTTTACATAACCTTTGTTAGGCCTCTTCTGGAATATGCCAGCCAAATTTGGTCACCCTACTACAGAACTCACATCCTCCGGATAGAAGCTGTTCAACGCAGGTTTTTACGCTTTGCTTTACGTGGTCTTCCCTGGGATGATAGCCAAAACTTACCACCTTACACTGACCGGCTGAAACTTATAAATTTACAACCCCTTTCTATACGCCGAAAAGTTGCCGACATTCTCTTTATTCATCAAATTTTAGTAGGTAATATCGACTGTCCTTCCTTACTTCAAATTATTTCTTTTAACACCAATCCCCGCAATCTTAGGTCTGTGCCACTTTTCCGGCTCAATCTTCACAGAACGAATTACGGACACCTGGAGCCAATGTCTAGGATGCTTCGCGAAGTTAACGATGTACTGCCTCCCTTCGACTACCATCTCAGCAAACTCTCCCTCAAGAACATACTTATTTCCATCTATGCCTCACGTCCTTATTTTCTTTAACCGCTCCCACCCTTTAGTTTTTAAGTGAAAATGTTAGTTTTAAGTATATGTTTGCTTGCAATAAGCTTAATAAATCTGTCCGGGATTGACCCGGGCCGCAAAATCAAAAAGACATGTGTACATTACTTCCTTGTGTGTTGACTGACATGTGCCGAGTTGAGGATCGGTTTACCTTTGAGCTTATAACTCTTCTTTTGCGAATTTATCAACTCGCTTAAAGGGGCTCCGACAACCCGAGCTGATGGTGCTGCTGTTTTATTGATTTCATTTATTGATTGATTGATTGATTTACATCTTTTACATATAGACTCAAAGCCTTTCAGTTTGTAAAAGTTTACATATTTTACATATTTTGGTTCAAACATAATTCATATTAGAATAAACATTTACGAGTAAACTAAAATTTTATTTGATGAAACACATTTTAGGAAATGAAAGAGAAGCTTTCTTATTTAAAGGGGACCTACTTAAATATTATTATCAGCCAAAAATCTAAATACCACCCTCTCGAATTGCCTGGTTCCTCTCAGTTTTCTAATGAAGAGGGGTAGGGAGTTCCATTGCCTGATGACGTAAACAAAAAATTGGCGCTCAGAGGTGTTACAACTAAATCTCGGTTGAATAAACATACGAGTATAAGAGCAATTGGAGATACAAAACTCTATTTTTTCATAGAGGTACAGTGGTTCTTTATTGATCAGCAAATTATTTAATGTCTTAAGGGAACAGTACTTCTACCGCGAGCATCGAACTTGTCGAGTTGTAGAGGCTGAGTAGGGTCAATGAATCTCGAGAAGAAATTCTCCAGACGAGTCCTGAAACCAAAGGATGCTCCCCCCCCCTCCCCAACTCCCAAAGCACTCCATCATTCCCCTGGGCTGGATCAAGGTGTTATACGACCCGTGCCGAAGATCAACCTGGCTGAGGGCCCAGTATCTCCAAAAATAGCTCAGTCGCAAACGGAGTATCCGGATACCTGGCGACCTCCGGATTAGCTAGCCTTATCTGTATACGGCGGATCTCTGTACAGATGGACACCCCTTTCTCCGCTACTCGTGGGACCATTAATGGATAACAACCAAAAAACAAAAACCGAGGCCGGTACTCCTTCATTACCGGGCGGTGGAACGGTGACTACACCGACTACCGGCAAGGCTCCTACATTGCCGAGAGGAGGCAAAACTGTGGCAGGCCATGGTGCGCCATCCTCTAAAGGCAAAAGGAACGAGCCAAAAAATAAGAATTCAGGAAGTGTTAGGACTGTGGCAAGCCATGGTCCTATCACTTCCTCCGCCCCTAGCAGCAGCAAGTTTGTGGCAGGCCACGGACATATTCTTAATACATTAGGAATCCTCACAGAGAACACCGATTACACCATACCTGAACTTTGGTTTGACAAAAACTTCCATGTAAGCTTCCCCTCTAGATCATTCTGGGGGGAGGATGCTTTCGTGGAGGACAAGTCAATCCATCTCTACACAGATGGATCTAAAACCGATAGCGGAGTTGGTGGCGGTGTTTTCTCAGATAAGCTAAATCTAAGCCTCTCTTTCCGCCTTCCAAATCACTGTAGCGTGTTCCAGGCGGAAATTTTGGCGATTAAAGAAGCTCTGTCCTGGCTGAAGAAAAACGTGATATCTGCAAAGGATATCCGCAAATTTTCGGATAGTCAGGCCGCCATTAAGTCCCTGGACTCGGTCTCATTATATTCTAAATCCGCCCTTGAATGCCGATCATCTCTCATGATCATTCGCCTTTGTTGGGTGCCGGGCCACAGAGACATTCCAGGAAACTGCAGAGCCGATAAACTCGGCAAAATTGGAACCACTCTACCTATCCTACCGGACAAAGGTAGTATAGGTATACCAATCGCTACGTGCAAACTAACACTAAAGCTAGATGCCAATAAAAGAACAGACCTTAGATGGACTGCTGGACAAACATGTCTAGCGACCAAACAGATCTGGCCAAGGCTGGATCTGAGTCGCTCTAAGTGTCTGATCCTTTTAGATAGGAAACATCTCAGCGCCATAATAGGTGTCATTACCGGACACTGCCTCATAGGCAAGCACGCAAGAAGGCTTGGCGCTTTTACTAACGATTTCTGTAGAAGCTGCATGGACGAGGAAGAGGAGGAGACAATCCCCCACCTACTCTGCACATGCCCAGCTCTCTCTCAGAGAAGGAAGCTTCATCTAGGAGCTTTCTTCTACAACGACCTAAACGATCTAGAAAAAATAGACGTTAACAGTCTCCTACACTTTATTATAAGCTCAAACTGGTTCCAGTAGTAAGAAGATCATAGATCCACGTGGCATCACAATGGGCCAATAGGCCTAAGTGGGTTGGTATTTCCAACAGCCACTCTTACCTAACCTAACCTAACCTAAGGGAACAGTATTTCATGTATGCATATAGGTTGCATCCCAGGATGTTTTTTGAGTAGGCCGATATGTGGTCAAACCGTTTAAGATTGTACACGTACCGTACTATGTTGTTAAAAGCTACAATTAGGTTTCGTCTCATTTGAGTATTATGACAACAGAAAATCTGACACCCGTATGTGATGATGGGCATAAAAAGGGTTTTCGCTAAGCTGAGCCTAATATGTTGGGGTGTAAAGTTTTTTGATAGCGATAGAGTTCGTAAGCAACCATATATCTTGCCAATTACTGACCGAATGTGAAGGTCCCAGCTAAGGGTAGTGTTAAGCCAGATGCCCAAGTTCTTAACTTTCTCCACATATTGTAGAACAGAATTGCCGAGATACAAGACAGGAAAATAACTCATTTCAAGTTTGGTTTTATAAATAATCATGCATTGAGATTTTTTTGAGTTTAAAAAAAGCTTATTCTTTTCGTACCAGTGAGCAATGGCTTTAAGGTCATTGTTGAGTTGTTGGGTCTCGTCCTCGATTATTTCAAGCTTGCAGCTCAGGCGGATTTGTGCATCGTCGGCATATATGTAAATTGCTGAATTTGTGACTGCAAGCGGAAGATCGTTTATGAATAGACTGAACAATAGAGGGCCGAGAATAGATCCTTGAGGCACTCCTGACAATAAATTTAGAAAACGGGACGATTTTTTACCAGCAACAACAGCTTGTCTCCGGTCAGAAAGGTACGACAACATCAGTGTAGCAGCACTTTTTGTGAAACGAAATTGATTTCTCAGTTTTGAGATCAAAATTTTTGTGATTGACCGTATCGAATGCTTTTGAAAAATCAAGAAGGCAAAGAAAGGACACCTGGTCACTGTCCATTGCCTGTCTGATATCGTCGGCTACGTTTAAGATGGATGATGTGCAGCTATGATATTCTCTAAAACCAGACTGATGCGGATTCAGAAGCTTGTAATTTTTAATAAAAGTCGACAACTGCTTGTGTAATATTTGCTGTTTTCGCCTCCTCTTTGATATTGCGGAAACACATAGTTTAAAGCAAAAGTAAACAATTAGAAATGCTTAGATACCTACAGCCCAATCAAATATTCTTAATTTAGAACTGCACGTCTTAAAATGGGTACCCGTTTTTATGAATTTATCTTTTCTTTCTTTATGTGTCGCTACAGCGCGAAATGGATCCGGGCCTCAACCTCTCAGTGTTTACCGTATTTTCCCTCCGATTAGAATTCGAAACCAGTCCGGTCCAGAGCAGTGGTGTTCATTACATACCCAAGCCTTTCTGACATAATTAATATAGACCATTATTCGCGACTGAAAATCGCTCGAAGAACTTTGTTTTTGTTTATTTTGTTTTATTTCATTGTTTACATGCTAACACTATAAAAATTCATTTATAAATTTTTGAAAGATAAACAGTATTACGTTCTGGATGAAAGTTTATTCGGTAGAGGAAGACCTTATCTAAGCTGGTGCGTACACGTGGAAGAGGACCACAAACATCTTGGAGTGCGTAACTGGAGGCAGACCCACTTTACCGTAGAGGTTTGTTAGTTATGGACTGTAGCGCCATTTAAAATAAAGTAAAATGAATTCCACTAATTTTCTTTGATAGGTATTACCAATTAAGCAAACTAATATGGGATTGAGTTTTATAAGGTGATATGACAGATATACTCGTATTTAACTCATTGTGCGTGCTGCGGTACCCTCACCATTCGTGGCCATATACACTCAGATAAATTTAATGAAAGGCAGATGCACTTTTGTCCAGATAATGTGTTCGCAGTGGAAACGAACACTTATGTCAAATTTTTTTCTTTTGTTTTTGGTTTTTTTTCAACGTATTTTTTGAAAGTACCATTACTCCTGCTCAGAAAATTTCAACATCTGTTGTTTTGTTACTACTGAATCCAATTAAAAGCAGACGTGTTTATGCTGAAAAGCAGAAAGCCTGTGAGTTGTGAGTACGTACAATTGAAAATATTTTTTTTTTACATTTAGAACTTTTGGATTTCGTAGATTGTTGGCCGCAAGTCAGAATGGGAAAAGGAAAAACGCTCTCGGATGAGGAAATCGCCTAGAGGTCCTTATTACACGGGTACACTATGCACGTGTTATACGTGTAATTATCTACACGTGTGTAAACACGTTTATTTGGTATAGTACGTGTATTTATGAGTACACGTGTATATGTATGTAATTACATTTTTAATTTTTATGAAATTCTTTTGATACCAATTTTGATTATTTAGAAATAAAACACTAATAAAACACTTTCTATTTTGATAAAGAAATACCAACAAATCCACATTATCAGGGAGCAATGAAGATCTTTTAGATGTGACAATATTTCCAGCCGTGGAAAAACAGCGCTCTGAGCTAACCGATGTAGCTGGTATAGACAAATATTTTCTCGCTAAAATTGCGACAGCCGGAAATTTATCATGTCTATTTTT
Organism: Volucella bombylans; assembly: GCA_949129095.1. Lineage (NCBI taxonomy): Eukaryota > Metazoa > Arthropoda > Insecta > Diptera > Syrphidae > Volucella > Volucella bombylans. The sequence continues at coordinate 10,694 of CASBSA010000082.1, forward strand.
CCACCATTCATATGGATCTAGGTCAAACTTCAATTGAGGTTAAGTTAAGTTAAGTGTCCAGTTGATGTTGGATAGTCTTTCGCTTAGTTCCATGTGTGTTATAAAGAAACTCTAAGTCACTTGTAAAATTCATAGTGGACCCAGTTTCTGTTTCCGAATTATTCTCGGAAGGTAAATATGCTGTCTTGAGCTGCTTGACTTTATTTCTTATAGACATTTTTTCATCAACACTCTCATGCTTTAGGTCTTTATATCGTGTGTCAAGAAAAGATGCTAATTGCCTTGCAGAAACATCAGTTGTGGTACTCTGATTTAAATCAAATCTATTTCGTATATCATTACGTAAACTGATTTTGAACGATGTAATCATGTCTGAGTCGCTCGCGGAAAAATTCATATGTTGCTCCAGCATTTTTAGCATAAGAGGTCGCACCATGGATGTAGACGAGTTTTCATTGCTGAGAATCTTTGTAAGCGCTTGAATAGGCCGCAAAATGTTTCCAAATTCTTCCATCAATGCCCATTCTTGTTCTAAAATTTTCAACTTTGTAGCGATAGCTGAGTAAATGACTGTACGATCTGTCAATACATTTATCACTGAACTCCGGTTTTGTGTTAGACGCTGAAGCATAAAAAAGATTGAGTTCTACCGAGTGTTGCATGATTGTAAAAGGGATTGTGCTGGTAGACAAAATTGTTTCTGCTTTTCTTGCAAAGCATACTCGTATTTCGCAACGTTGGAATGTTTAAAATGGCAAACTAGTTTACTGGCTTTCTCAATTATTTTTTTTATATTTTCAGAAGACATGGATGTCCTTACTGCCAACTGAAGACTGTGTACTGCGCATGTCAAACCGACATTCTGCTCTACTTGCCTTATATATTCCACAGCTTTAACCAGTGACTACTGCTGTGACTTTTTCATTAAGTCCCCAATCGAGAAAAATGCCTTCCATCTTGTTCATGAGATTTTCTGCATTGTGACGTGTATCAATTTCACTTGTCTCAAGTGTAAAAGACTGAGGTACCCAATCGTCATCTATGAAATGTGCCGTCATTGTCATATATGATTCTTGCTCGGCAGACGTCCAACAATCAGACGTGCAAGAAACTTCATTAACGCTACCAATTTTGTCCTTTATTACTGTTTAAACTTCCTGTTTAAGTGATTGCTGTCGTTTTTTTATTGCCTCTTCTCTCAACGGTTTATAGTTCGGTTCAACAACAGTCATGAATTGGAGAAAACCCGGGCTTGAACAGAAAGAAATTGGAATTTGGTTTAACGCAATCATTTTAGCTAGGGCCTGGTGGATCTCTTCCATCCTATCCGGCGAACATGGTCGGGCATTGCTAATTTCTTAGGCTTTCCTTTTGTGTATTCTGCGGTTTTTAAAAGAGGACGGTCCAGGACTGCTATCATCGTTGGTTTCAGTTCTTGACGAATCTCTATCAATCATGCTGTAATTTGAATCACAAAAAGTATTTTCTTACGTTAAAGTATTAATCTATTTTTATTCACTTGATTTGAGTAGAAACCGGATTTTCTCTATTTGTGTTTGTTTGAATTGCATGAATTCCTTGCAAATGCCGTCCTAATGACCCTGTCGTACCACCACGACAGGAGAAAGAATTGTTCCTGTCCTCACTGCACAAACCACAGAAGACTATATCACCTTCTCGATGTGCATATTGCCATACCCAGCTCTTTGGTTTCATTTTATCACTTTAGCAATTTGAATTAGCAAGATATACTTATCAGCCTTTCGAGATCAACACTCAACTAAAACTGATAAGAAGCTCTTTGTCATCAATTCATAAACCGGTTTAATGATTAAACTTTAATCTCAATAAAACATAAAAAAATAAACTATGGCTTGAACAGAAATAACTGTTTGCTAAAACGAACTCCCAGCCCTGTCCTATCTGCCTCAGCGGAAAAGATACTGGTTGATGCAAATAAAGGGGCCATATTATCAACATCAGTGTCCGATGTGAGGGAGGACCGCTACATGGGAGGAACAAATAGTTTCGTCACATTGGCAGACCCAGATTCAGACGACGAAGAAGAACAAGTCGAGTCGCTGAATAGTACAATCAAAATGCTAGAGCAGCAGATAATTGACATAAAAGCCAAACAAATGGCAAGGAGAGAAAGGGAGCAGCAAAATCCCTACCAAAAACAACACGAGCAAATGGAGCAATCCAAACAACAATCGGAACAGCAACAACCACATATGATTAAGCCGCAAAGACTGCCGAAACAAAAACAGCAACCTAAGCCTCAGTTGCAACAACAACAACAGCAGAAACAGCTACAAAAAAAGCAGCAACAACCGCAGAAACAAAAGCAACAACAACACCAAGAACAGCAACAACAGCAGAAACAAAAACAAAAGGTGCCACCAATCAACACCTTTAAGATGGAACTGCAAGACACAATACAGTTATGTAAGTCGGCCATAGGCAATCATTTTTTTATTAAGAGATTAAACATAGGCATGCGATTCACTGCAACTCAGTGGAGCGCTATAATAAGATAAAGCAATTATTAAAGGACACGACGACGGAGTTCTTCTCCTTCACACCGAAGGGTGAAAAGCTGCAAACTATGCTGCTGAAGGGGTTAGAGCCGTCTACTGACCCGGAGGAACTTCTCGCACTGCTCAAAGAGAAGGAGTGCGCCGAGTTCAAATTCGTGGGGGTTAAGCCATTCGTCACAGCTAGAGCCAAAAGGGAGAAGCGGAAGCTACCATTCTTCCTAGTTCAGCTGACTCAAAATAGCAAATTGGATGGTCTAAGGAGTATCAAAGTCCTGGACTACCAGATTGTGGCATGGGAAAAAGTAAAGCGGAGCGACAACATTTTACAGGTTCGGGCACGCCGCGTCGAACTGCGAAATGCAGCCTCGATGCGTGAAGTGTGGAAAGAACCACAAATCTGAGAAATGCGCTCTGGGTAAGGACGGAGCGTCAGAAAAAAGTCAACTCTCTTGTGCCTTATGTAGGAACACGGGACACACCGCAAATTATCGGGGTTGTCCCAAATTCCAATACATCAAAAGAGTAAATCTGGCTCGGCAGCAGAAAGTGGAAGTTAAACATCCACCCGTGCATATAAAAACTCCAGCCGTTACTCCCAATGTTACCTACGCCCAAATGGCGGCAGGTAGGGGAAATACGGTACAGCAAGCGAAGGTTGCTTCTCAGGCCCCAGCGCCCAGAGCACCGGAACCAGTACCTGACATGCTAGCTATCTTGCTCTCTATCCAGGGGCAGATGGCTCAGCTGCAACGTCATTTAACTGAAAAGACAGCGCGGGTGGATCAAGTATACGCACTGCTGCCAGGCCTAACGCACCTTTTGCCGTAATGGGTACGTACGTGGCGGAGCAAACCCTGAAGGTCCTTGCTGTGAATGTGAATTCACTGATTAGGCTCGAACGACGAGCCGCACTATTTAAGTTGCTTAAAGACCAAGCCCCTGATGTGCTTTTGATGTGCTAGCGAAACTAAGCTTACCAAGAGACACACAATGAGGCACAGAAGATACAAAATAGTACGGAGAAATCGACCCAAATCGAGGGAGGTGGCGTTGCAATTTTCGTACGAAAAGGTATACGTTTTAAAAGAGTATACAGTCGTGTAGTACGTAGGTTCCAGGTGCTGGAAGCATGCATCGTGTGTATCCCCCTCCGTAGTGGAAAGCGGTTGTACATGGTGTCTGTCTATGCGCCTAAGGCTACTCAATCCTCCTTATTTATCTCAGAGCTCGAGACACTTTTTCGATTTCTGAGGCTGGAATTGGAAGACAACTATTTTATTATCGGCGGAGATTTCAACGCCAAACATAGTGATTGGGGAAATAATACACTAAATACTAGAGGGGACCTACTATTCAATTGGTGGGGTCAGCACAGTGTGATGTATCGACTCGGGCTCAAGGCGACGGATAGTCCGTCGTTTCCCAGACACGGATCCTATTTGGATCTTTTGCTGTTCGATTCACGAATACAACTGACATGCACTAACCAACAAACTACAAACTGTCTACGCACTTTCGTGTATGACAGTGACCATTGCGGTTTCAGCACCGAAATAACTGTTCCCAACGAAATTGCGGAATTGGATGAGTTTGTTCAAAGGCATTCCTACAATTATAGTAGTGTGCGTTGGACACACTTCACCAGAACACTGACAAGAGCACTCTCCTCGAATTCGCTCTACCCACCGTCCAACAGAAATCTGTCAAACGAGGACATTGACAGGTATCTAAGACTAATGGACGAGACAATCAAACGAACAATGGACAAAACGATACCTCGGTACCAACACACTGACGAAGAAGACTTATTCCGCAACGCAACTATTGACGCACTGCACCGACATAAAAGTGGACTGCTGTCAAGACTAAAAACCTTGTACAGACAGTTCACTGACAGACATAACCCGGAGATCATGACACTGAAGTCGTCGATTAAAAACCTCCAAACATTAATAAAAGAAAACTACAGAGCATCTGTAAGTTTGTATTGGAACAATAAAATTCGGGCTGTAAACACCAGCAACCCGAATATGTTCCCGCAAATAAATAAAATATTTCGGAGAAATAATCAGAACGACCTTCAGTGTCTTAAAATCGCCCGAACGACGAACAACGAACAAATACTGGTAGCAGCGGGCATAGATCCAAATGAGGCTGTTGATAATGACAACTTCTTTGTGATCGAGGATCCGCAGGAGCAGGTAGAGGCTATAGGAGCGACTTTCCAGGAAGTGTACAAGGCGAATGTTATCATTGGCCCAAACCACGATCTGGAGAATCGAGTCCTTGTGCACAATTTCTACCTTCGAAATGAAATTGTGAATTGGCGATTCGAGAGCTCGGGTTTCACCCAGTTCAGTGACGAGAATATGGCAAATAATGTCATCACCAACGATAGGGTACTACCCCCGTTCATTTCGAAGGAAGAGCTCCAAACGATCTTCGAATCACTTAGAAGTAAGAAATCAGTGGGAACCGATGAAATACCGAACATTGTGCTTCGACATCTCCCTCTAGAAGCGGTGAACATTTATACCATCCTGTTTAATAATGCAATGAATAATGCACATTATCCAGCGCATTGGAAAACTGCGGTGGTACATCCCATCCCCAAAAGGGATAAAGACACTTCCAATCCGGCGAATCTCCGCTCGATAAGTCTTCTTCCAAACATCAGTAAAGTGTTCGAGAAGGTGATCAATAGAGTCCTGACTAAGTGGGTTGAGGACAAAAATATAGTTCCGGATAATCAGTTCGGTTTCAAGGCGGGGCATGATATCATTCATGCTGCGTCGAAACTGGTTTCTGACATCCAATGGAACAAAGGCAAGAAACAGTGCACTGGTGCCTGCCTGATTGACTTGGAGAAGGCCTTTGATACCGTATGGTTAGAGGGACTCTTTTTCAAGCTGGACAGGTTGGGCATTAGTAAACCACTGCTGTATATTCTTTTCGATATGCTCTCCAGTAGACAGTTCATCGTGAAGAATGGCGATGTGAACATTTAACATTAAAAACGGTCTGCAACAAGGTGCGGTAAATTCGCCGATCCTATTCAACATTTACACAAGTGATCTGATAGGTTCACTTCACCATGCCATAGCGTACGCAGACGACATAATCGCGTACAGATCAGGTCCAAAGATTGAGGTCATTAATATACTTTTGCAGCGTGACTTCCACAAAATTAAGCGATATTGCGATGACTGGAAGTTGAAAATCAACTTTCAGAAGTCGGAAACCATTCTGTTTAGGACGCCTTTGTCTGGGGCCTCTAGGGATACCAGAAAGAATTGGCGAAAGTTTTCTATCGTCGGACAACACGGACAGCCACTTGCTTGTCGAAATGTAGTCAGATACCTTGGAATCTGGCTAGATCAATATCTGTATTTTAACAAACATATAGATGTTGCTCTGGCCAGAGCCAAAGGTGCTTTTGCCCTTACAAAGAGACTGTTTTATAACAGCCAACTCGATGCGAGGGTGAAGGTAATCTGCTACATGGCCCTTATCAGGCCCATGCTTCTATTTGGATGTCCCGTGTGGTTCAACGTGAGAGCAAGTTTATTGGAAAAGATTCGGGTGTTTGAGAGGGCTTGTCTTCGCTTATACAGAACACCAGAGTCTGAGTACATAAAATTCTATCCTAATGAGGTCTTATACAATAGGGCGAACCTAATAAGAGTGGACAATTTCGTCATTAAGTTGACTCGAAGGCACGTTGCAAGAGCAATGGCTTCATCGAATCAACCTGATCTCCGGGGCTTACGTCCTGTTGTAATTACATGTGTTATTTTATTTGCACGCATATTAAAAAAAGAACACGTGTATTTAAATGTTCACGTGTAAAAGTTTCTTACTAACCGTGTACACGTGACAGGAATACACGTGTAATTACATACACGCTTTTAATCGAGAGCCCTAATCGCCATAATCCATGCGTATAAGGATATCGGTATGTCCAATCGCCAAATTTCCATTAAATTAAATTGATCGACTTCCGCAATCGATAATGTTATTAAATTAGGAAGTAATTACAATGCGAACCGGAGAAATAAAAGCAATCAAAAATTTTCACCAAGACAAGAAATCGGCCATTATCCGAGCTGGGTCGCAAAAGAATGCTACTATTTCTAAAATAATTTCAGATTTAAAGCTGCTGATATATAAACGGCGTGTACAACAAATTTTAGCTGGTAGTAATGGATTGGTTTGGAAGCCAAGACCAGCTCTTACAGAAGCACGTAAAGTTGCCCGCCTACACATTGCCAAAGAACACATGACATGGTCTAAACAGTGGAAAATCGTGATCTTTTCGGACGAAAAAAAGGTTTAGATAACTACGCACTGCAAGTGGAGGCGAGTTTAATCCCTTGGCATAGTTGTTATTTTGTCTCAGATGTATGTGATAAAGTTGACCTATTGCAATGGCAAATACCTACTTCACCTATTCAATAACCATGTGCCTTTAAAAACAGTGGTGCTGCGCAATAGAATTTATCCATGGTTTACGTCTGAGGTTCATAATGCCATTAAAGTTCGTAGCAATGGAAATGGAAGCGAAATTCAACAAATCTGAATGGGGTAAACTTCTGTCGAGCATGTAATTTCTCAATTTCTATCAGGAGACTCTCTAAGAAAAGATACCAAAGGACCAAAGTACCTAAAATCTCTGAAGCAACTTACGATCGGTTGGTGTTTGTAAAAACCATGTTGTAGACATTTTACCTGATCTTGATGATCTTAATGATGCTTTTTTATCCACCTCATTAGAAAGTACAACTTCTCTACCCAACGTTCAACATTTTTCTGAAACACCCACAGTTTTTGAATTCGAAGCTGTATCGGAAGTTGATGTCATTAATACGAGTATCATTCGGCCACTCAAATTAGATGCCGTTGGTGAGGATGGAGTTCCTATCTGGTTTGTCAAAATGGTTTAACCTTCATTCTTCGTGTAATTACGTAATTAATTTCTGTATTACGTCATCATCATTTCCGTCTAGTTGGAAGCTGGCTAAAGTAATTCCTATCCCTTAACCGTCTTTGGCTGCATACTTTCGACCATCAGTATATTACCTTGC
>CASBSA010000083.1:0-135034 GCA_949129095.1 Volucella bombylans
TAGCTTTAATGAATCTTATTCTTTATCGTGTTGAAACAATTCTATTAACAGCTGTTGAATTTTATTAAACTCATGATATGATAGTTCGGTGTAGATTCCAGTCAAACCTGGCTTTATGTATCTTCTTAGTAAATCAGTCCAATATTACTCTTCTATTGTGCAAAATTTCTATCTTTTTTCAGCAATTGGTTAAAATTAATTGGGTCTTGTATTTATTTACTATGGTCTCTTTAATTGGTATGTGATCTAACTGTTGTTCTGTCTGTGAGTGTACTGTTGCATTGTCGGATAGCTGGTATATTGATTGATTATCTACTGTTTCCTGTTTCTTGTTATTGTCAGGAATCCTACTTAAAAAGTCTGCAATTTTGTTTTCTTTTCCCTTTACGTATTCTATATCGTATTGGTATTCTTGCAGTTTAAGTATCCACCTTTGATTCCTTTGACTGAACTCTTTTCCCGTAAACTTTTTATTAAGATATTTGACAGGTAAGTCGTCTGTGACTATCTTGAATCTTTTTCCCCATAAATACGGTCTAAAATAAGTTACTGACCATACAATTCCCAAAAACTCTTTATCTGTAACTGAGTAATTCTTTTCATGGTCGTTCAATGATCTTGAGGCGTAACATATGGGTTGACCCTCTTGTGTTAATACAGCTCCTATTGCGTACTTACTTGCGTCAGTAAATAGCGTGAACGTTTTGGTGAAGTCTGGAAATTTCAATATTGGATGTTTGATATTTGATTACTCAAATTCATCGATATATTCTGGATCGTTAATATTGATCTTCTTTACTTTTTTCAAGTATTTTACCATTGGGTTGGCAATATTTGCGTAATCCTTTACAAATTTCCTGTAATAACCGGTGACTCCCAGAAATCCTCTTAGTTGTCTTTCGGTTTTAGGTAACCCAAAATCTTGGATACACTTTATTTTGTTCGGATTCGGTTTCATACCATCAGATGTTAAAACATGGCCAAGGAATTCAGTATCTTTTTTCAGGAATGAGCATTTAGAAAATTGTAATTTAAGATTATGTTCTGAAAGTTTCTTGAAAATTAATTTAAAAGAATTTATATGTTCATTTAGGCTTGTGGAGAAGACAAGTATGTCGTCTAAGTACACGACAAAAATTTTATTGATGTATTCCCTAAGTATGTTGTTCATCAACCTTTGGAAGGTTGCCGGCGCGTTCTTTAAGCCGAAAGGCATTCTTACAAATTCATACAGCCCGTTGGGTGTAACGAACGCCGTTTTATGAACGTCTCTCGGGTTCATCTTAATTTGGTGATACCCTTTTGCTAGGTCTAATGAAGTGAAATACTGGGCTCTTCCCAATTTATCTAGGATGCTATCAATATTGGGTAACGGGTATTTATCGTCAATTGTTATACCATTCAGTTTTCTGTAATCTACACAGATTCTGAATTTTTGACGACCCGATTTGTCTGGTTTCTTCGCAACTACTACTATTGGAGATGCATACCTGCTGTTAGACTTTCTAATTATTATAAGATGAGCTCAAAACAATCCAAGTCTGTTCTGTTATTGGAAGAGTAAATGGGTATTTTGGTACCGTTATTTAGTAAGAGACATTTATTATAAAAATCAAGAGTTTTGACAATTTTATTCAGTATGTCCATGCCGATGAGCACATCATAAGGTTTATCTCCTAAATCTCGTATGTACCATTTAACTGCCCCTCCTGCGTCATATTTGAACTCTTTTGGGATGTTTGTCATTATTCTGTTTACTTTTTCTATAGTTATGTTGTTTATTGTTTGAAGTCGAAGTGTAGTTTGATCTATAACCCTATTCTTTCTACAATCTATCTTACTTGAATTTATAATACTCATTGTAGATCCAGTATCAATTAATGCTTTGCAATTTTTGTTCGTCTATAGTCAGATCTAGAAAAATTTTTTCTCCGGGGCCTAATTTAGAAAAAACTCCGGTTCGATGTTATGTATCTCTTCTACATTGGTAGTACGCTCGATGTTCTGATTAGAGATTTGCCCGATCGACATAGGAGTCGGGGATTGAGTTGCGTTTCTCAATTGTCATGAAGGGTTAAAAGTTTGATTGCCTACGTTTCGATTATCCCTATTGTTATTATTGTTGTGATGGTTTTCTCTACTGTTCTGTCTATGCTGTCCCGATTGTCCTGTTCTAGAATTATTGTGTCTTCTTATCTGAACTGACTCTGGTCTATTTTGTTGGGTGTGAGTTTGTGAATTTTGTCGTCTGCGAATATGTCCATGGTTTGTCTGTGTGTTCTGATGAGTGTTTGAGTTAATTTGTGGTTTACTTGTCCTAAACTCCCTTTCTATATTACCTTCATCATATCCTATATAGCTATACAGTACGTATTTAATTTTATGGAGATCATAGATATCCTTTATATCCCTAGACAAATTCCCTATTGCTAACTGTTTTATTCTATTCACTATTAATACGTAAAATGTGTTTTTGGCTTCTTTTTGATTATTCTCGTATGTAGCAAATGAATTTACATTTTGTATTATTTCTTCTAACTTAATATTAAGATCTGTTATGGAACTTACTTTGAGGTATGTTATTTTTCTTGCGATGTCTTTATAGCTGATTGGAGATCTGAAATGCTGCTTAAGTAGATCCCTGGCTTGATCCCAAGTTGTTGGTCTATTGTGAAGAAGTAATTCTTTTGCACGTCCTGTTATTTTCGTGTTGTAGATCGCCTGCCAAAGTTCAGATTTTTCTGCTTCATTCACTGCTCCGGTGTGGTTACCAACTACGTTTAAAAATTAAGTTAACGTTGCACTGTCACCATCGAATTCACGAATATATGACATTTCTTTAAGTATTCGAACTGTGCGATTCTGTTTTTGAACTGGATTTCGCGCTGCTAAGGCTTCGATAGCCTCTATTAAACGGTCGAGGTTTTGCTGCTCCATTTCAGGTATGTTTGGCCAGAATTTCAACGTTTTGTCTTTCTTCTTAATGTTGGTGGTTTGAGTTGACACTATGAGATAACAAAACTTCACTTTTATTTTCTCTTTCCGCTCTCAAGCTTTCTGATAAAAAACTTTTCCTTTTTTTCACAAAAACTTGTTGGGTTCTTGGTGTACCGAAAACTTTACTTTTCGATTCTAAGTTTTCCGACTGCGCCACTTATAAGTTTAAATATACAGGGAGACTTTTTAAAAAGAAACAGTTTTATTTCTTGCCCATTTGGCGGATACTTATCAACTAACTCACAATTTTTCATCAATCTTAAAACTACTCATTCTTTTACAAATTTAACTGTCGAGTTTACATTATTCCCACGAGCATATTGTACCTGCAGGAAATGCATCAAATATGATCCGCAAGAATTTTCATGGGAACAGATACATGCTGCGATATAGTGGAGTTCATGTGACGCGCGCATGTTCCTTTACCTGCTTGAGTCTAAGCTTTAAGAATATATTGTGGAGAGGCTCGGGTAACGAACATGCGCCGCTACCGGACACGTGACCTATGTTCCGTCCAATGTCTTTCTACAAGTTTTTTGCAAGTTTCTATATGCAATGCTTTCCACTCGGACTTTGTTGACCAGCTAAACTCATTAAAGAGTTCGGACCACTCACTTGCCCAATAAATCTGCTTTCTTATGATGACATCTGAATATTTTCTCGGTAATTGGTTTTCGGGAAGAGTGCGAACTCTTCGGATGTATTTGAAATGGAGTTCTTGTGTTGAAGAGAAGACTTTTGGAAGTCCTGTTTCTAGATTAAGCACATAATTTGGTGTGTTACTAGGTAAGGAAAAAGATATCTTGATAAAAAACCTTTGCAATTTTTCGACTTCATTGTGTTCCGAGTAACCCACAACTTGCGCGCAGTAGTTCATCACTGATTTGGAAGCCGCTTCATATATTTTGTACTTAGCTGAGTGCTGTATGTTTTTGTTTTTGATGAAGTTTGACCAGGTGGCATTTATTGAGTTTTTTGTCATTGCAAGTCTCTGCATAAGATGTTCTGTCCACGACATATTGTTAGTCAGAGTTACTCCTAGGTACTTGTATTTGTTAGATATTTTGATTTCATCGTTGTTAAAAGTCCATTTGTCTTCAGCTGCCTGTCTTCCGCCGCGCCGTTTCGAAAAATCACTATTTCTGATTTTCTTAAGTTTACAAGTAGATTCCATTTTGATCAAGAATTTGCGAAGCTATATATCATTGCTTGCAAGGAAGCGGGATTGTCGGAGAGAAAACAATATCGTCGGCATAAAATAAGACTTTTACTAATATGCCATCAATGGATACTCCACCCGGTAGATCAGAGCCGAGGTCATTCAAGAACAAGATAAATAGCAGAGTGCTGAGAACGCATCCCTGTTTTACACCTTGATTGATAGGAAAGAAGCCGCTAATGTTTGCTCCTTTCCATACTGTTGCAATGTTGTTGTGATAGATAGCCTTTAGGATTGAGAGCATTTTTGTGGGCATTCCCAAAAGTCTCAGTATGTGGAATAATGCGTCTCTGTTTATGTTGTCGAAAGCAGCTTTTAAATCGATGAAAAACGCATGGATTTTCTTTTTTTGACTTAGTTGTAGTTTATAAGGCAGAAGAGATTGAAGATTTGGTCTGCAGTTGAGTAGTTTTGCCTATATGCAGCTTGTAACTCTTTCAAAATCTGATTTTCTTCAGCAGATCGATTGAATTGACTTTCAAAAGAACGTTTGCGAACAGCTTGTATATAGTGTCCATAAAAGGCAGACCGCCCTAGTTGGCTACATCATCCCTTTCTTGAACAGATGAATCATTATTGACCTTTTGAAGGAATCGGGAAGGGTTCCTGTATTAAAGATGTTGCGAAATAGTCGGTGGATTTCTTTGGTTATTTTTTTTTATAAAATTCCAAAGGAATACCATCGATGCTAGGGGCTTTGTTATCATTTGCTGATGCAATAGCTGCTTGAACTTCATCCATTTTAATGTCTTGATCAAGCAAGGGTGTGTGGATAACTGTATTTAAGCTATGTTCGTATGATATTACTGCAGGCTATATTGAATTGAGTATGTTTTGGAAGTGCCTTCTAAACTCAAATGATGTTATATCTGACTTTCGATTGTGAGTGCTACCGCGCATTATTTTAGCGAGTTTCCACCAATTAGTTGTTGCCTTGACTGACGCTAGTTGACTTGCGATATTTAAATAGTAAATGCGTTGTCTCAGTATGCATAAGCCTTTGTATTTTTTGTCTGACTCTCGGTAGTATCTTCTGTAAACGTCGATATTGTGTTTTCTGTACATTTTAAGGTTTTTCAATACATCTCTCCTGGCGTTTTTACGCTGTATTTTAAGCTGTATCGAACCATGGTTTTTTTTGGTAGAAATTCAGGTTAGGCCGATTATTTCTTCCATTAGCACTGTAAACACATTCTTTAATTGCAAGACAGAGATCTTCACCTGTGTTAGAAGGGGCATATGATCGGAGAAAGTTTCGGAGTCGATTTAAAGTCTTTTATTGCATCAATAGAACTGTATGATGGATAACAGTAGTCGATGACCGAAGACCCTCTGCTGCTCACAAATGTAAATTCGCCAGACCTGTCTCCATATCCTCTTCCGTTCAAAATGAATGCTCCAATCTCTTCTAAGAACTGCGCAAACATATTAGAATTTCGATCGCAACAGTTGTCTTTTAAAGTTCTGATTATGGGGACTAGATTTTCATTCCCGAGCTGGACATCTACACTTCCTTTCGTACCCGTTCTTACATTTAAATCGCCTACTAATATGAAATTATTCTGATCTGTTTTATCAAAAAATGTAAAAAGTTTTTCAAAGTCGCTTCTCCAATGGTTGCAGTTGATGTACGTAGGAACAAGGTTAATAAAAGCTCCTCCAAAATGCCCTCGTAGAAAAACACAACGGTATCACAGTGCTTGATAAAGCTGAGTTCATAAACTTGTTCTACGCATTTGCTCTTCTTCGTGTTTGTTGTTATGTTCTTGTCGCAGGAATCCATTCAAGTTCGTATCCCGGGAATAATTTTTCGTATCTTTTACTATTTTCAAATATTTCAAAATTATTAATATATAGATGCTATTAAACTGCACTTCTGCCAACGTGTTTGCTACAACCAACACGGCAATACTATCTGAAATCCCGATGTGTAAGCGATTCGCTTGGAATTTGATGGCGTGAGATTGCTTGGTACATAGTGTTCTATAGTAGGGAGCCCAAGACTGAGCCGTATGGCACACCGCCAGTAACATCGTACTTTTTAACTCCTTCTTCATAGGAGGATTCTATTCGAGAGATAACTGGTTATCATTTTACTGAGATGATTCTGTATTTCTATAAAGACTGCTCGTAAGCCGTTCAAAGCCGTAGCCGAGTTAAACGCGTTCTTCACGTCCAGGGATATGATGGCACAATATTTGTTGGTGTCACCTTTCCAGCGCCTCCCCTGTATGGTGTTTCGAGCTGATTTATTGCGTCTACTGTTGACTGTGACTTATGAAAACGGTGTTGGTGTTCCGGTAGACTTTCATTCAATTGATAGCAAAATACCAAGCAGGTGATTCCTTGTCACGCACCTTTCTACATGCTCTGAGCAATTGCAATCATACATCATTAGTACAATTTGATTGGCTTCACCCCATATATAGTGATTCACAAAGGTCTCTCAAGCAAAGGAGCTTGCTTAACTTAATCGCTTTTGTTATTCGGGTTCTTGCTTTATTTGCATTACGTGTAATAGCTGGTTCGAAAAGTCCCAATACTGGCACCTAGATGGCGACATAGTACCAAACTTTGGAAAAAACGAGTTTCGTACTTTGATGTCATCTGATGGGAAAAATTACTCAAGAAAAGTGTTATAAAGAATGCTTCCTCGAAAGCAACCATTTGCCTGTGGTTGGCTGAATCCAAACGCGGTCGTACAAACAGAAAAGAAGCTGAACTCTCTGAGCGCCTAAACTAGGCTGTACGTCCGGAAGCATAAAAAAGAAAACAAAATCGTTTTAAACGCCCGTAGCACAAAAGTACGTGAGATAGCTGACATCGTTAAGATACCAATAGACCCAGTGCATCATATTTTGCTTGAGTATTTGGGTATGCGAAAGTTTTTTTTCAAAGTTTAAGCTGTGCAACCGAAATGGGAAGAATTTTTTCATGCGATGTGTGACAATGGATGAAACATGGATCCTATTACCTGTTCGCAAACATCAAAAAAATGCTCACTGGAAGGAGATATTCGTCCAATTCTCCATTCTGATCTGAAGAGTATTTTGAAGGGTTATACAAATCGTGCTATAAGAAGGACATGTTAGAGCGGCGCTGGAATGATTGTACCACCTGTTTGTCTCAATCGGTGGCATATTGACCTCAGTTCCGCGATTTCGGTGGTCCACCAGTACACAGCGTTTCCCCCTTCCCAATCTAGACATTGACGCATTACATGCATTAACTATTGCTGCGATGCTTGGGTTACGAAATCCGCTGCGGTTTTATCTCCAATTATCGCTTCACTAACGACGAAGCTTAAAACGTCTTCATCTAGGGTATTAATATTTCAATTGGAACAATTGGATTGAGTGTTGTGCGGTTACTCCGCATTGCTGAACCGACGGCGGCGGTAAGCATTACAGAATTATGATCGCTTTGTGATATAATAATCACTCACGCTCCAGTTATTATTAAGGGTGCAATAAGTCAACTGCAGCCAACTCCAACAGCCAAGCTTCTGGATTCCGCGATAATTAGAAGAACTGTAGCAAGCTTTTAAGCATAATTTCGAATGTCAACTGACGACCATATGCTGGGTCAAGGAATATTGACAAATCAACACTCCACGTCGTCAGATCGTAGATAAGTTGAGGAGGATGCGTTGTGGCTATATTATTCATAAGTCCTTCCTCCGTTTATAAAATTTCTCTTAAATCAAAAGGGGCAACGAAAAAGAGCAAATGCATACAGGTAATAAAATTATAGTTGTTGTAAATATACAAAAGAAATGTTTTGACGTAATATTTAGACTACATCCTAGGTGCACAAGAATAGCCTGTCCGTCAAGAAGGACTTTTGCTCGACAAAACGCTCAATTCTTAAATGCATCTTCCTGGAATGCAGGTTTATTGTGATCTCAACGTAGATACATTAGATCGGCCTGTACATCACCCACCTAATGAGATATAGAAAGTGGTAAAATCGAATAATTCCTCTACCCAGTAACAGGTTATCCCTAGGGTTACTCAAAACCGGGCAGTGCGTTGGTAGGACCATGCCACTAATCATTGAATGAGTAAGAAAAGTTAACCCCGACACTCCGGTTACAAAAACATTTTCCACAACAGTATTGTTGTTGATTTCCAGAGAAAGATGGCGCACTGCAAGATCCAATATTGTTACTGAATGGTGTTTGCATGTTGGAGCTGATTCTGCTTTCAGATTCAGTAACCAGGTGTTGAAAGAGGTTGGTTTTGACTCATTGTGATGTCGTTTCCGCATTTGTATCGTTCGTTTGGAAAACATCTTTCAAAGTGTTGGGTAGTTGCAATGCATTTCATTATATTGGCAGGTCATAAATGATTGCGATGACATTGTTGCAGGTTGCATAAAAATTTCCACGAGGACAATAATATACCCGTTGTACACTAAATTGTGGCCACTGTTTGCAAAAGTTCTAATTGACACTACAAGTCTTCCAACAATCTTGCTGTCTACATTTTGTTTCTAATGTGTGCTCTCTAGGCAAGAAGACTGCTTTGCACTTTTCGAGTCACCAGTAGAATGACGCCAAATTCACAAGCGCTACGGTCTAAGGAGTAAAGTAAAACTATGTTTTTATTTGGTGAAGAGCAAACATAGGAATTGTTTATAGAATCTAGACTCTTCGTCCGTTTACTATTAGGTATTTTGTGAGGTACCCTCCGGTTTGTCAATATTGCCCTCACTCACTGCGCTCCTGTCCTCATTCACACTTTAAACCATTTTTGCTGGTTTTGTTTCAATATTTGCCAACCTAGCTGTGGCAGCTCCCTGCATTCTGTTAATAACGTCAATGTGATCAGGGTATATGTAGATGTAAGTACAACAGTTACATTGTGCGGCTAGAGTTCAGATATGACATTGAAGAAGTCACATGATAGAACATCAGTTTGTAACACTTTTCTTGCATTAAAGGTCTCAACAAGTTTGGCAGGGATGCTAAAATGTAGATCGATTTTGTAAATGATATTGTAAATAAGCGGCCTCGAATTTGAATCCCTGGTGCCTTCACTATCATCTACGGTAGTGTGAATATTTGGACGAGGACTTTTTTATGGATCAGACAAACGACTGTGAGGTTCTATTCATCATTCATACATTCCTCTGGCCAAATCTTGGAAATAAGTTTGTGAATGGTGACTAATCATTTCCGGGAGCCCTAAATATCTACATCGTCTGATTTCGTCACCAATTTTGAACGGTTCCTTCTGGCGTTCAATATTGAATCTCATCATTGCTTTCTGTTGTATTGTCTGAAGTATTCGGTAATCTAAAACACTACAGGAGTTCTTTGCGTCACTCGATCTTAGCATGATCGATTTGGTAATGTGGTAAGGGAATCGTGTAATATCTAGAGTGATTTTCCGTCCCGCAGCAAAGATGATTAACCTAAGGTCGTTCACGGATATGATCAAGTGTAGGCTATGCTTTCGACCGTGCTACGAAAGATTTCCTCCTTCTCAAAAGCCTGTGGTTGTTCTCCATAGGTTTTCATCGGCCTTTGGTTCAGGTCTTTGAACAACACTTCTTAAGCAGTAGTGATACGAGTATCGGCCTAGTTGTTCGAATGTTCAGATTGATTATTCTTGAAAGTTGGGTACGTTGGGTACGAGATCAGTACCCGGTGACTACCATGGAGAGATTAGATAAGTAAATTTGATTTTTAGTCAAATTCACCGCCCTGATGCCACTCAGTGGTTTCCTTAATCCTACTTGTCCTGTTTAACTTCGCTATTTCCTATGAAAAACCCAGATTTTGTCATGAGAATTTGGTGTTAAATTGGATTAACTAGCAAATCTGCAAACTCAGCAACAGCGGACTCAATTGCCGGGTCTATTGTGACATTCTAGCAATTTCGTAAGCACTCGCGACTGTTACCCAATTTATATGAGAGCTCAATGTGTATTTATTCAATCCGCATTGGTGAAATACCCGTAGAAATGGTAGTGTTTATATGAAATTATCCAAAACCAAATCCAAAATGAGCGAGAGAAAACTGAGAGAGTTTAATTAACAGCTGATTGAACTGACACTTGACACACTGACATTGTTCTTATTTCTTTGTCTTTCCAAATATTTCGTTTGCAATCCGACATTTTAAATACACAACTGATTATCTGCCCGATGATGAAAGAATGATGAGAGCACGAAAGAGTAAAATGTTTCAATGCGATTTGAAAGAGTTTATATGATATTTCAAAACGGTTAGAAGTGGTGTTTATGTGAGCGTATAGAACCAATGCACATTAAGCTGTCATATAAACTAGGTATGTATCCGCTAACAATTTCAATTCTTCCATCAATCATTCCTTCCATTTCAGTAATGACTGCATTTTTAATCCGGAAAATTCAGAAAATAGTTCTATCTTCCCGCTATATTTGAAATCAATCTGAAAATCTGGTTAAAACGTCATTTTACTCTTGAAGAGAAAAAGAACAGAAAAATAGAACTCACCGAACGAAGGATACTTTTTCTAATCCAGCTGTTCCGTAGGACGTAAACCAAACAAAGCTGAGTATTTGGTGGGATGTCTTCATTTTTGTTTACTACATGGTTCCCTACGTACTTCAAAGGAGTATTTTTAACAAGGGTTCCTTCGACCTTTCGAATTTAGATTTTCCCCCTTTTTACGTCATCGGGGTATGTTTTTTTAAGCTGGCAGTCCGCTCACACGCCTCTGTGCGTTTTTCCCTGAATTGTCTACGCCTTAGAGCCTTTGTTTGTTTAGTGTTTTTTGTTTGCTTTGTTTCTTTCGGGGTGTGTAGACTCCAAGCATTGTTCTCATCGTCTTTGTTTTGTTGAGGTGCACGCTCTCCCCTCTGCTGAATAAATTCGAAATCCTTATCTGAAGCTGCCCATCACGAGTCTTCCACCCTCTCCTGGACTGCGAAAAAGTAATACCCTTTCACCAGGGCTGTTTCGATGAATTTTGGCTCCCGGCGCTGAATGATAATAGCGCCCCTTAAAAATGTAGATTTAAACAATATGACTAAATTTTAAAACGGTAGCAAAATCGAAAGTATTTAATTATATATGCATACATTTCCACATCACCCAAGGAGGTAGAATACCAATGCGTTTTTCTTGTGTTTTCCCCAGTAGGCCTATTCCTCTATACATATACGAGTAAAAAAAACCAAAAAAGTTCAGATAAAGTTTACTTGTTAAACATTTCATGCATTAACAAAAAAAACAAAAAAAATCAACAACGAAAGACTTGGAAAATCTAATCTTAAGTTTGGAAAATTCTCCTGATGCTATAGTAACTGGTAAAGTTAAAACTATTCTTAGGGCTATAACAATATTTGGAGAAAGAGTCTTCATATTTCTGTTATGAATAAAATTAAAAATGGCTATCGCGGAATGATTTTCATTAATCAAAGTTGACAACATGATAATTTCTTGATAAAATTCTGAGCCATATATATATATACTTTATATGTATAATTCATTGTGCACCTTTATATGCTCAAATCTTTCCTCCTTCATAGGAAAACTGAGTTGCCCTTTTTTGGAACCGCAAGACTGCGATAGCTGGAAAAATGCAGGGAACTTCTAGATCAACAGCTATGATCCTAGCTTCCTCTAAAAACAAAGAGAATTTTTCATCATTTCTAAATTCTATGAGAAATTGTTTTATTGAACACAAAATCTCAACTGCAAGCTTGAGGCACATATTCCGTTGTTGAAAGAACTTCCTAGCAATATTAATCGTATCTAAAATTGTGTGCCAAATTACAACGCAGCAAATAAATCTAAAATCAGTCACCTTACCCCCAAAGGACTGGGCCATATTTTTGTTTTTAGGGTCGTCAGTTTGGGACAGTTCAACAAGGGCGTCATAAACTTCTCCCAAATATAGGTATAGTAGGCTGATCGCATCTATTCTGCTCTCCCATCTGGTCATACGTAGGGGTCTTAGTGTCAAATTTATAAGATGTTTGTTTCAGAAACGACTATCTTCTACAAAGCTAGTGAAAACAACAAATACCACTTTGATCAAAAAGAATAACCACCGTGTGGCGCTCGCAATGTTCGGATTTGAGTTCTGTTTTGTTTTTGTTAAGTTGGTAAATCTGTTGTTCACATTCCCTCTAAGTCTTAGCGTCATAGCTTGACATCTGCAAAAGTTATGTAGCTAAGATTACATCTATGTATCTCTGTGTGTGTTGGCGATTTTCTACAATTTTGCAACTTTGCGTAAAAAATGGATTTAATGGTGCGCGAACGTTGGAAAAGTGTTTCGGCAACGATTCTCTAAAGAAAACGGTCGTTTACCAGTGGCACGAGCGGTTCAAAAATGATCGTGAGTCAATCGAAGATGATGAACGCAGCGGCAGACCATCGACATCGAAAACCGACGAAAACATTGATGGAGTAAAAGAAATGTTGGTCAAAAAAGAGATCGTGTTGACGTCGCAAAAGAGATGATTGGCAAGGCAAATTCATCAAAAGGATCATTACTGGAGATGAGACGTGGGTTTATGAGTACGACACGCAATCCAGACATCAGGCAAGTGAATGGCGTTCACCAAATGAGCCGAGACCAAAAAAACACGTTGTTTTCAGTCAAAAAAGAAGGCAATGCTCACGGTTTTCATGGGACGTTTGCGTGAAGCAATTCGCCGAAAGAGACCAGAATTGTGGGCAGAAAACTCGTGGATTTTGCATCATGATAACGCACCGTCGCACAGTGCCATCATTATCCGTAATTTTTTGACGAAAAATGTAACAAATACCATCCAACAGCCACCGAATTCACCTGATTTGGCTCCCTGTGACTTCTTTCTGTTCAATCGAGTTAAAAAACCACTACGGAGAACGTGTTTCAGCAGCCGAGAGGAAGTAATGAAAAATCGTAAGAAGCACTGATGGACACATCGAAAACCGAATATAAAAAATGTTTCGAGGTTTGGATCAAGCACTGGCATAAGAGTGTTGCAGTCGATCGGGATTACTTTGAAGGGGACAATATATATTTAGATGAATATACTTTTATTTTTAATTTTCTAAATAAATTCCGGAATGGATCAAGGTGGTAAACTTTCAACTTCTCAACAAAGAATATTGAACAGCATCAATGATGACTAGATTCAGCGAGTACGACTAGCATGGGACGAATAGAGCTCTTGGTTCCAGGACTTTAATTCTAGCTTGCATACCACAATTTTTGCCTTTCATGTTTGCACCATTGTCATATTCTTGGCCAAGGCAATTTGATAAATCAAGGTTTAACTTTGAAAACTCACCTAATACTAGCTCAGTTGTGAGCTCCATATCCGGTTGTCTCTTCTGCAACTAATGATCCTAAGTAGTATTCCTTAACTTCATAGTTTTGTTTGTCATGGTCAACTATTTTAACTACTAAGATTAGCTGTTCCTTCCTAGTAATATCAGGCGTACAATCTATTTTGTCTAAAAAAAGCTTTTATAACTGCCAAAAGTTCTATGAGCTCATTTTTAATGCCCTTACTTAGGTATGTGTGCTTCGTCTCTCGATGATGGATTCTGCATAGGTATTCTGCTAGAACCATGTCGAATTGACTTACAGCTTGCACGAGTTGCAGAAAATTGCCGTTGTCTTGATCGAATAAAACATCGTAGATTCGCACGAGTCGCACGAGAATTTCAGGACATTTCTCCAATGCTCAGTTTCTTTGGCCATCTAGTTTTGCATTTCACAGTCTATTGTTTTGCCTTTTTGCAAACCTAAATCTAAATCTCTCCAAGCGAAAAGAGCGAAAAGCTGTCATATGTAAGGGACTTGTCTCATGCTCTTGAATTGCCCTTGACAAGTGACTCCAGTCACTATAGCAAATAAGATGCAGGAGAACCAAAAGACAGAGTCCGAAGATTTCGAGTAAACTAACCATGCCCTTGAGGTTTTCTCATCATTTTTTAAATTTTCTACTTGAACAGGACCCTGATCCACTAATAATTGAATAACTTGATCACTTAAATTTGGCCATAATTTTGGATCTTCAAATGCTGGTAAAACATTAATTTCACTACTTTGTTCAACATCTAGGCCTGATTCTGCCTGAACTGGCTCTGCAATATTTTCTGTAGGCAATAAATTATTGCAACTTAGACTTACCGATGTTAAAGGACACACAGCAAGGTATTCTCTGAGCTGCAGCGCCTGTTTTGTATTGTCTGCCTCAATCGCCTTCCGTTTGCTCCTACACTCACTACCTGATAGTTTTTCTTTCCTGAATACATTTCTGCATCCCGACCACAAGGCAACACTTTTTTTGAAAATATTTTTTAAACGACTTGACTCAGTTGTATACGGGAACTTTTTTTTACACTTTAGAAATAAACAATTACAAAAAAGAGACAATTAGTCGCTCAGAGGATGGAAAATACGTTGTGTCGCTTCCATTCAAAATCCCCTGACCTAGTTTCAAAGACACTTTACATTCCGCCACTTCGCGTTTGCATTCGATGGAACGTCGGTTCAAAAATAATCCCCAGTTGCACAAACTTTATTGTTCATTTATGCAAGAATATCAAGACCTTGGTCATATGCAACTTATTCCTCGTGATCGAATTCAAAACCCACTCGGACAATGTTTTTATCTCCCTCATGTTTAAATTCGACAGTACAACTACTAAATTACGCGTCGTGTTTGATGGTTCTGTAAAAGATTCGAATGGGCAATCGTTAAATAGCCAACTCCTAATCGGTCCCCCAATTCAACGCGATTTAATCGGTGTGTGTTTACGTTTTCGACAGCATCGGTATGTGTTCACCGCCGATATAGTCAAAATGTTCCGCCAAATATGGGTTCGCGATAAAGACATTGACTATCAACGTATTGTATGGCGTAAAAATCCCAACGATGAAATTCAACATTATCATCTGAGAACCGTGACATATGGTACCGCTTCTGCTCCTTTTTTGTCAGTACGCGTCCTCAAGCACATTGCAGAAGACTACAAAGCAACATATCCAAACGCCACTCGAATCCTTCTAAATGATGTCTATGTCGACGATGTTATGACGGGAGCAAACTCAGTTGAAACGTTGCTGGATTTTCAGGCAGAATTAGTCGCGCTTTTGTCCGAAGCGAAACTCCATCTGCGGAAATGGAGTTCTAATTGTTGGGCTCTTCTCGCTAAGCAATCACAGGATGATTGTGAGTACTCATTTGTCGACCCTGAACGTTCAGAATCTTTTATAAAGGTGTTAGGTATGTACTGGAATCCAGCTACAGACGTATTTTCGTACCGCATGGCTCCGTTGAATAAGGCGACAACTCCTTTCCGAGATATCTCTTATTTTTGACCCACTCGGATTCCTGGCTCCTTCGGTTATCCTTTTTAAGTTAATGTTTCAGGAACTCTGGTCATCCGATTTAAAACTTGGTTGGAATGATCCTTTACCATCGGATCTCTCAGACAGATGGATTACCTATCGCAAGCAGCTTCCATTTTTTGAAAGAATTCGGGTTCCGCGAAATGTGTTTCCTTCCGATAAACTTTTAGAACTTCACGGCTTCTCGGATGCTTCTTCGTTAGAATATGCCGCTGTCGTTTACGCTCGCTGCAAAACCAGTTCGGGTAACTTCAAGATTACTATCGTTGCAGCAAAGACTAAAGTAGCTCCGATCAAACCTGTTTCTATCCCGCGTTTGGAGCTTTGTGGTGCGGTTTTGCTCACTCGGTTGTTAAGTACAGTCAAATCGTCGATAACGGCCAATATCACAAAAACATTTGCTTGGTGCGATTCCGAAATCGTGCTGCATTGGCTTTCGTCACCGCCTCGTCGCTGGACAGCATTCGTGGCCAACCGTACCGCCGCCATTCTCGAGATTGTACCGCGATAATCGTGGCACTATGTCAAGTCGGAGTCAAATCCGGCTGATTGTGCTTCGCGCGGAGTTGCTCCCTCCAATCTTTCTGACTATATTTTATGGTGGAGCGGTCCATCTTGGTTGTCACTCTCGGAAGACCATTGGCCCAAATCTAGCTTCTCTTTGAGTGCGGAAACAGCAGCCGAAAAAGGGAGGAAAAGCATGTTCTAAGGCATGCACTCGTCACGTTTGATGGACATGTCATTCAGAACTTGATCGAAAAAATCTCTTCGTGGTATCGTTTGCAAAGGATAGTCGCTTACTGTATTCGGTTTATTTCCAATTGTCGGCAAAACATCTCTAAGCGAGTAACCCAGGGATTGAGATATCCGGAAACCAAAGCTACTACACCTATCATCCTTAAATTCGTGCAGCTCAAATCCTTTAAAGATGATATACATCAACTGAGAACCAACCATCAGCTAGCTTCAAGGTCAAGGCTGTTGAGATATGCTGCATTTTTGGACAGCGATGGACTTATTCGCGTAGGGGGACGCATTAAACATGCAGCCGTGGCTTACAACATCAAACATCCTATCATACGAGTAGTCCCAAACAATAATAATGTTGCTTCACTCATAATTACAGATATTCATCAACGTTACTTACATGCTGGAGTATCGGAAACATTTACATTCGTTCGACAGCAGTTTTGGATACTGGGTAGCCGAAACTTGATCCGGAAAATTATTCATCGATGTAAGCCGTGTTTTATGCAGCGCAAATTTACGAGTCAACAGATCATGGGTGATCTTCCAGCACAACGTATCCACCCTAGCCGTCCATTTTTGAACACCGGTTGCGATTATGCTGGTCCACTGACAATTAAATTTTCTTGGATTCGTAAGCCAAAATTGTCGAAGGCATACATTGCGTTATTTGTATGTATGTCGACGAAAGCTATACATCTCGAAGTGGTGAGCGATCTTACCACGGATGCATTCATCGCAGCTTTAAGAAGATTCGTTTCTCGTCGGGGCAAATGTACCAACATCTACAGCGACAATGGTACCAATTTTCAGGGAGCGCGTCGGTGCTTAACTGAGATGCATAAATTAGTCATGAGTCAATCTCATAACGATACCATAGCTTCCACTCTTGCCAAAGATGGAATCACCTGGCATTTCATTCCTCCTTCTGCCCCACACTTTGGAGGCCTGTGGGAAGCTGGCATAAAGTCAGTAAAGCTACATTTGCGTCGTGTAATAGGGTCTTCTAGTTTAACCTTTGAAGAATTATACACTGTTCTTACCCAGGTTGAAGCTATTCTAAATTCTCGTCCTTTATGTGCACTATCTGATACTGATTTGAACCCATTAACTCCAGCTCATTTTCTTGTAGGTGAACCACTAACTGCAGTTCCAGAGCCTAACTACTTGTGGTAGTCAACTAATCGACTTTCTCACTGGAATCATCTCCAAAGTATGCTTCAGGGATTTTGGAAGAGATGGCACACCGAATACATCACGACACTACAGGAGCGAACTAAATGGCAAAAACCAAGTCCAAATTTGAAACCTGGAGATCTGGTGGTAATAAAGGAACCGAATCTTCCTCCCACGAAGTGGGTACTGGGTCGAATTCAAGAGGTATCCCCAGGTGCAGACCAACGAGTAAGAGTTGCCACAGTCAAAACAACGGCAGGAACATTCAACCGATCCACAACAAAGCTAGCGCTGCTGCCAACGTCCTGAAACTCGTTCCAGGGGGGGCGGGATGTTTGTGATCAACATATAAAATTGTTGCTGGACTAAATTACTCTTTACTATTATTCTCTGTTTTGTATTTCTGTATATAATGTACAAAAATTGTTCTCTTGCGCTCTCACCTCTTATACTGAGTGTGGGTGGTCAGCACTGCAGCTTGCCTATGCGACGATTTGCTTTTTTCTCGTCCACTTGGATTTCGTTCGTCGCAGCAGACACACTCATCTAGCAGCTAAGTATCAAATAAAATTTGTATATATATTGATTCAGATATTAGTTTTTATTTTATACATCGTTCGGGGCAGAATTCAATGCCCAAGTCGAATCTATTTCTGACCAGGTATATTTCTTGAATTTATATACACTAGTCCGATCGTAATTGATTAGGTTCTCCACAACAGTTTTTATGGTTTTATTATTTGTGGTTTAGTCAGTTTTTTTTTTCACTTACAAGCTATACAAAAAACGCTTAAAAATTAGCTTAATTAACTTAAAATTAACTTATTCTAACTTACTGGCTCCATGCGGGCACTCTAAGTTAAACCTAACACTTAAGTTATGTTCTTCGACGTATCTTACAGTCTAATTTTATTTTTATTGTTACATTTATTAATACTAAAACTAAGAAAATAAATTTTAAGTAAAGAGTTAGTGAATGGACATTTTTGTAAAATTTTTTAAGAAAACTTGAAACTAAAAGCCTACAGACTACCAAAAATAAATCTTAACCTACTTACATGTACTACATAAATACAAATATATAAATATCTGTATATATACATTATTTTTTTCAGTTTTTATTTTTATTAATTTTTTTTTGTTTTTATATATTTTTTTTTTCTTAAAACTAACTTAACCCTACCTAAAACTATGTAAGCCGGCCAAGGATAATAAAATAGTCAGACGACCTTGCTTCCTATGGAGCTACCTAGTACTGGAGAAATTGGACGACGAAACTTCCCCTCCTTCAAGTAGCCTCCTCCACCTTTGGCTCTGGCCAGAGCAACATCTATGTGTTTGTTAAAATACAGAAATTGATCTAACCAGATCCCAAGGTATCTGACTATATTTCGACAAGCAAGTGGCTGCCGGTGCAGCCCCACGATCGAGAACTTTCGCCAATTCTTTCTGGTATCCCTACAGGCTCCACACAAAGGCGTCCTAAACAGAATGGTTTCCGACTTCTGAAAGTTGATTTTCAACTTCCAGTCATCGCAATATCGCTTAATTTTGTCGAAGTCACGCTGCAAAAGTATATTAATGATCTCAATCTTTGGACCTGACCTATACGTGATTAAGTCGTCTGCGTACGCTATGACATGGTGAAGTGAACCTATCAGATCGCTTGTTTAAATGTTGAATAGGATCGGCGAATTTACCGCACCCAGTTGCAGACCGTTTTTAATGTTAAATATTATAGCAGAAGTCACATCGCCATTCTTGACGATGAACTGTCTACTGGAGAGCATATCAAAAAGAATATACAGCAGTGGTTTACTAATGCCCAACCTGTCCAGCTTGAAAAAGAGTCCTTCTAACCATACGGTATCGAAGGCCTTCTCCAAGTCAATCAGGCAGGCACCAGTGCACTGTTTCTTGCCTTTGTTCCATTGGATATCAGAAACCAGTTTAGACGCAGCATGAATGATATCATGCCCCGCCTTGAAACCGAATTGATTAACCGGAACTATATGTTTGTCCTCAACCCACTTAGTCAGGACTCTATTGATCACCTTCTCGAAAACCTTGCTGATGCTTGGAAAAAGACTGATCGAGCGGAGATTCGCCGGATTGGAAGTGTCTTTATCCCATTTGGGGATGGGATGTACCACCGCAGTTTTCCAATGCGCTGGATAATGTGCATTATTCATTGCATTATTAAGCCGGGTGGTATAAATGTTCACCGCTTCTAGAGGGTGATTCCCACTGAACTTTTTACTTATAAGTGATTCGAAGATCGTTTGGAGCCCCTCTTTCGAAATGAAAGGGGATAATACCCTATCGTTGGTGATGACATTATTTGCCATATTCTCGTTACTGAACTGGGTGAAACCCAGTCCTTGTGCACAAGGACTCAATTCTACAGATCGTGGTTCGGGCCAATGATAACATTCGCTTATACACTTCCTAGA
Source organism: Volucella bombylans (assembly GCA_949129095.1). Taxonomy (NCBI): domain Eukaryota; kingdom Metazoa; phylum Arthropoda; class Insecta; order Diptera; family Syrphidae; genus Volucella; species Volucella bombylans. The sequence goes on from CASBSA010000083.1 coordinate 19,945, forward strand.
AAGTCGCTCCTATAGCTTCCACTTGCTCCTGCGGATCCTCGATCACAAAGAAGTTGTCATCATCAACAGCCTCTTTTGGAGTTATGCCTGATGTTCGTTGTTCGTCGTTTAAGACATGGAAGGTTGACTTCAGTGTCATGATCTCCGGGTTACGTCTGTCAGTAAACCGTCTGTACAATGTTTTTAGTCTTGACAGCAGTCTACTTTTATGTCGGTGCAATGCGTCAATAGTTGTGTTGCGGAATAAGTCTTCTTCATCAGTGCGTTGGTACCGTGGTATCGTTTTGTCCATTGTTCGTTTGATTGTCTCGTCCATTAGTCTTAGATACCTGTCAATCTCCTCGTTTGACAGATTTCTGTTAGACGGTGGGTAGAGCGAATTCGAGGAGATAGCTCTAGTCGGTGTTCTGGTGAAGTGTGTCCAACGCACCCTACTATAATCGTAGGAATGTCTTGGAACAAACTCATCTAATTCCGCAATTTCGTTTGGAACAGTTATTTCGGTGCTGAGACCGCAATGGTCACTGTCATACACGAAAGTGTGTAGACAGTTTGTAGTTTGTTGGTTAGTGCATGTCAGTTGTATTCGTGAGTCGAACAGCAGATGATCCAAATAGGACCCGTGTCTGGGAAACGACGGACTATCCGTCGCCTTAAGCCCGAGTCGATACGTTATACTGTTCTGACCCCACCAAGGTTCCCTCTAGGATTTGGTGTATTATTTCCCCAATTACTATGTTTATCGTTGAAATCTCCGCCGATAATAAAATAATTGTCTTCGGATTCCAGCCTCAGGAATAGAAAAACCGACTCGAGCTCTGAGATGAATAAAGTGGATTGAGTAGCCTTAGGTGCATAGACAGACATGGTGTACATGGTGTACAACCATTTTCCACTACGGAGGGGGATATACACGATGCATGCTTCCAGCCCCTGGAACCTAGGTACTACACGACTGTATACTCTTTCGAAACGTATATCTTTTCTTACAGAGATCGTAACGCCAACTCCCTGAACGGAGTTGGGTCGGTTTCTCCGTACTATTTTGTATTTTCTGTGCCTCATTTTGTGTCTTTTGGTAAACTTAGTTTCGCTAACCAAAAGCACATCGGGGGCTTGGTCTTTAAGCAACTTAAATATTAGTCAGTGAATTCACATTCACAGCAAGAACCTTCAGAGTTTGCTCCGCCATGTACGTACCCATTACGGCAATAGGTGCGTTAGGCCAGGCAGCAGCGCGTATACTTGATCCACCCGTGCGGTCTGTTCAGTCAAATGACGTTGTAGCTGAGCCATCTGCCCCTGGATAGAGAGCAAGATAGCTAGCATGTCAGGTACTGGTTCCGGTGCTCTGGGCGCTGGGGCCTGAGAAGCAACCTTCACTTGCTGTACCGTATTTCCCCTTCCTGACGCCATTTGGGCATTACCTACGCCCAATGGGGAGTAACGGCTGGTGTTTGCAAATGCACGGGTGGACGTTTAACTTCTACTTTCTGCTGCCGGGCCAGATTTATTCTTTTGATGTACTGGAATTTGGGATAACCCCGATTTCCTACATAAAGTACAAGACAAAGCGTCAGTTTCAGTTCAGTTTTTATGCATTTTATTTCTATAACTTAAATTACTCTTATATGCTAAACAAAAAACGCTTAAAAATTAGCTTAATTAACTTAAAAAATAATCTTATTGTAACTTACTGGCCCCATGCGGGCACTCTAAATTAAACATAATACTTAATCTATGTCTTTCGACGTAACTTACAGTCTAATTTTATTTTTATTTTAACATTTATTAATACTAAAACTAAGAAAATAAATTTTAAGCAAAAACTTAGTATATGGACATTTTTTTTTAAATTTTTTATAAAACTTAAAACTAAAAGCCTACAATCTACCTAAAAATAAATCCTAATCTACTTAACCTACTTACATCTAATGCATACATAATCAAGACAAAGCGTATTCCTCGGACTTGTGGTCCTTTCCGAATGTTACGGAAATATTTTTGACAGTTCATGTGCTCTCGTTTTCGAACAACGTATTGCATCTCGGAGTATTGTAAATGGGACTTGAGTCAGATCGCAACTGCGATCTTGAAAGCAACGTTGGGGTGTGGATCCTTTTTGTTTATGGCTCCACCCATTTTCCTATTTCTTATGTCATATTTGTCAATTTCAGGGATGATAAAAGAAGTTTTAAGAGACCTGTGCAGTAGAATGGCAAACTGAATTGGTACGGACTATATGAAGTATTGCGGCGTTGCTTGAGAAAAATATTTTCTGTTAATTTTGAAATTTATTTAAAAACGAGTTTGCAAAACACTATTTAACGAATCTATATAATCTTGCGCCCGGGGTGGCTGCTCCACTTGCTCCAATGCAAGGTCCGGCCCTGCCTTTCTCACAGGAATTTCCCTTCTGTAGTTTATGGATTGAACGACCGGGTCGCGTGTCTTTCCTTATACTCGTATTTAGGTCGACCGACGGTTTGATTATTCTGTTGTTGCTTCCATCAAGTGCACTATGTGCTTCTTACTACCTGCTTAGGATTACCTCTCTGGTAGATCTTTTCAAGTAGGTTTTCAATCTCTTTCAATTCACTTAGGTATTAAAATGATGCTTCAGCTTTAGTTTAAGGTTTTTTCTTCATGAAAAAGCAATTATCTGTATGGCCGCACGGTTGTTTCAGTACCATTGAGCAGATCCCTTCAAAACCAGAGGGATTATGTCGCTTCAGTTAATCCTGTGGCTTTACTTCATCTTACTGTTCTATTAACAAATATTCAGCTACCTGCATTGAGGAGTTTGCTAGCCCTCTGTATCCTAAATCTGATTAAGTTTGTTATTATTCCCCTATCCTACAGGGTACCTGTTTTATGAAAGTTTCAAGTGATGTGGAATAAACCGATTTTGTTTGATGTCCTTGTCGTACACAACTACGGCTTTCAAAATATCTCAAAGAAATTCTGAATTGTAATTTATAATTACTACGATATTTTCTTATAACTTAGATTCGTCCTTCCAATAATTTCAGTCTTATTTGATTCCAAAAATTAAACTAGTGGTGTGACAATTTATTCTGAATACATGACATACAGTGGAAATTATGAATTGAAAATATATACGCCGCTGCATCTTAAATATTTCGTGCTTAATCTGCATTTCATGGAAACCAAATATCCGGTTTAGTGATTATCCGGTTCATTGATCAGCAGGACGCTTAAATTATGAAACTCCGCCAAATTGGTAGCAGCGGTTGTCGGAAATTGATTCTGAAAATTGTGTAAACCGAAATGTTTATTCTATCCGTTGTTGGTTGGACCCAGGACTTAGTAACTAGAAGAGGATTGAAGAGAATAAAGTTCATAGCCGTCGGCGGTCCTGTATGTTATTTTGGATGATTTTGAAATTTTAAATCATTAAATCATCGATAGAAAGGGTTTCGGTGATGATGAATATTTAGAGCTAGAATGGGCTAGATTAAAGCTATGTAGAAAGTTTTATATTGATTGTACAACAATTGCATTTTTTTTTAAGTGAAAACCGGAACACTGATGACAAACATATCCACAACAAAAAAAAAGCATTTAAGGAATAATGTTTAAGATTTTGTGTTAACATGATCTTAAAAAACGGACAACGGGCTGCATTGATGGACTGTTTAACTAAAGAAACTAAAAGATCACTAGACTAGGGCTAGACTTTACAAAAACAATAACAGAATTGTCAATGTTTCGTTAGCGGTAAGTTTCAGACCAATCAGTCTGACTTCTTTCATGTTGAAGAATCCTACAGCTTAATAGCAAAATTGCTCTGTGAATGCAACCTTTATCTAAATTGGGAGATGCCTTTCAAAAAATCTTGCGAGAAGCTGACTGGTCTGACTAATCTTAATTAAAGGCATCACCAATCGTTTCCCCGACTAAGTACGAGTATTTGGGTGTCATCCTAAATTTATTTGGACAACGCAAGACCCGTCGAAAGCCCCCAAGACGTAGTCGGCTTTCTGTAAAGCAAGTTTCGGGAAGATATATTGCTTGTTTCCAAACTACACGTCTGCATCTGCACCTCTATAACAAGACCATTTATAACCTATGTATGTGAATGGGGTGTAAGACATACTAGAACGAACAGAACTAAACACATCAACCAACGAACAAAATGTCAACATGACGTAAATCAAAAAAGACGAAATAAGAGCCGAGAGAGCAAGCAGATAAGACGATAAGACGATCACGACTACGAAGAAGGAGAAGACGAACCACGAGGAATTACCTTAAACTTATCACCATTGAATTTATTTAGTATAACCCATTTTGATATATTGCATTTAATTTCCTTTATAATTTGAAGTATCATTTTCAATAAAACATTATTTTCAATCATTCATATTCACATTTGGGGGCTCAACCACATGCCAAATAAAATGGATAACCTCGACGAAATGACAAAAGCGGAGCTGCAAAAGATGTGCGAAGGAAAAAAGATTTCTGCAATTGGCCACAAAGCCGATCTAATCAAACGATTAATTGAATATAACAATGAAGACGTACGTGATGCAGTGGATGATGACGGGTCAAACGATGAAGAAAGTATGAAATCAATGATAGTGAACTCTCAACCAGAGAAGACACGTGCACGCTGTGAGGAAAACCCCAAAGCTCTATTCAGTTTCAAGGAAGTGGAGGACTCATTCGAAACATTCTCTGGCTCTAACCCTAAATCAATAAGTAGATGGATTGAAAACTTCGAAGAAATGTGTGCCACCATTGGATGGAATGACTTGCAAAAACTGGTTTACGCTAAGAGGTTATTAACGGGCGCAGCTAAACTATACATATCTCCAAAGCACATAACCAACTGGGCATCATTAAAGAAGGCTTTAGAAGAAGAATTCAGCTCTAAGATCACCAGCGCCGAAGTCCACCGCCAAATGCAACGTCGATTAATGCGATCGTCCGAATCATACAGGGAATATACCTATGCCATGGCAGAAATTGCGGAGCAAGGAGATATTGAAGAGGCTTCATTGTGCGAATACATAATCGACGGTATTAGAGATATTAGCGACATAAACAAAGTAAGTCTATACGAAATCGGTGACCTCACTAGTTAAAGCAAAGACTAGATACGTTTGAAAAAGTGAGAAACAAAATTAAACAAAAGAAGACGAATTCCAACACGAACAACATCACACAAGAAATATCTCGCAGGTCAAATGAGCAAATGTTCCGCTGTTTTAACTGTGGCGTATCCGGCCATCAATCGAAGGAATGTCCAGATAAATTTAAAGGGCCAAAATGCTTCAAATGCAACACCTATGGGCACATAAGCAAGCTTTGCAAAGAAAGTACAGTCAGTTACGTGGAGAATGCATCTACATTTCAGGTATTAATAAATAAGATAGAAATACTAACTCTTTTCGATTCAGGTAGTCAGTACAACTTGATTAATGAAGAAACCCTCAAAATCATCGGGTCACCGGAGTTCGTTCCATCAGCAAAATTCTTTACGGGACTAGGAGGTAAAATAGTCCAAGCCATTGGTACCGTACCACTTTGCCTAACAGTTAACCAAGACGTCTACGATCCTGTTGTGTTTTTCATTCTACCGAAGAATGCCTCAGTGGCTGGCATAATCCTAGGACGATGTTTCCTTGAATTAGCGGACATAAACCTCACTATTGATGGAATTAAATGCACGAAGAAAACAAAAAGTAATCCAGGTACAAACAGCGACGGCGGTGAAGTTTTTCTGTCTATAGCAGTCGATGACGAAGTGACTGTGAACGCTCCTTTTAAGTACCATAACAGAGTTCGAAATCTGATTCAGGGATACCAAGTAAAGAAAAAACCAATCACTTCTATTCGCACAAAAATATCGCTTACTGATGAAAAACCAGTCTACCACCGACCACGCAGGTTCGCACCGAAAGAAAAGGATTTTATCGACATACAAATCAAAGATTGGTTAAGTGAAGGCATAATCAGACCCAGTCGAAGCGAATTTTCTAGCCGCATTGTTCTCACTAAGAAAAAGGACGGTTCATGCCGACTTTGCGTGGATTACAGGGATCTCAACAAAAGAATAGTAAAAGACCGATTTCCAATGCCATTCATGGAAGAACAACTGGACAAACTAGCGGGTGCGTTAGTCTTCACTACCATCGACCTTAAGAATTCATTTTTTCACGTCCCACTGGAGGAATCAAGTTGTCAATATACGGCATTTGCAACTCATAGAGGCCATTATGGGTTTTTAAGGACGCCGTTTGGTCTCTGCTTGAGTTCAGCTAGCTTTGCCCGCTTATTGAGGAAGTTTTTCGACAGCAACTGGATGAAGGTAAATTATTTGCATACGTGGACGATTTAATAGTGCCATCAAAAAACGAAGAGGAAAACTTCATGCGAGTAGAGGAAACCTTAAAGATCGCAGCCGAAAATGGTATTCAAATTAACTGGAAAAAATGTCAATTTATTCAGAGAAGAATTGAGTACCTTGGGCATATAATAACCGAAGGCCGCATAACGCCATCCACAGAGAAAATCGAAGCAGTCAAGCGATTTCCAGTTCCACGGAACTTTAAAGACGTTCAGCGTTTTCTAGGATTGTCGGGGTATTTTCGGAAGTTTATCCCTAACTACTTATTAGTGTCTAGACCACTTGTCAAGCTACTTTCACATCATTCTAAATTCGAATTCGATGAGCAATGTCAAGAATGCTTTGAAGTGCTTAAGCGATACTTAACGACATACCCTGTGTTGGGAATATACAACCGAAACGCAGAAACGGAGCTTCACACGGACGCCTCAAAACACGCCTGGGCTGGAGTGCTTCTTCAAAAGGACATCAAAGACCAATTTCATCCAGTGTACTACGTGAGTAAAAAAACATCTCGAACTGAGGAAAACTACAGTTCATATGATCTGGAGGCATTAGCCGTCGTTAAGTCAGTCAAACGCCTACGGCACTACCTGTACGGGTTAAAATTTAAAATTATAACCGACTGCTCAGCTTTCAATCACTCACTGAAGAAAGATGACATTATACCTCGAATAACAAGGTGGGCGCTCTACATGGAGGACTTTGACTACGTTATAGAACACCGTTCTGCTAATAGGATGAAGCACGCCGATGCGCTTAGCAGAGCACCTGTTTTAATCTGCACAAATCAGCTATACGAAGTGATAACAGCAAAACAAGATGAAGACGGTCGTTTGCAAGCTATCAAAAAAATTTTGGAAAAGGAAGCGTATGGAGACTACTTTCTACGAAACAAAGTGCTTATGGTGCGGAAAAGTTGCGGCGACAGATTGTGTGTTCCACGTTCAATGGAGAAAGAGGTCATACGCCGAGTGCACGAAATAGGTCATTTGGCAGCGGATAAATTAGCAGAAAAAATAAGCAAGGAATTTGAGATCCCCAGACTGAAAGAAAAGATTATGCACTGCATTAGTTGTTGTATTCCATGTATTTTGGCAACCCGTAAACGAGGGAAACAAGAAGGGTTATTACATGCAATCCCAAAGTTCGATTCTCCGTTCGAAACCATTCATATAGACCACTTAGGACGATGGACGAGACAGCGAAAATGTATAGATATTTGTTTGTCATTATCGACTCGTTTACAAAGTTCACCTGGATTTATCCGACAAAGACAACAAATATAAAAGAGGTAATGGATAAGTTACATACATACCAAAAAGACTACGGTTGTCCCAGGCGAATTGTAAGCGACCGAGGACCAGCGTTTACATCCATCGAGTTTAAAAACTGGTGCGAACAGGAACAGGTGGACCATACAATGACAACAACGGGCATCCCACGCGGTAACGGACAGGTGGAGAGGGTTCACCAGGTAATAATGTCAGTTTTAACAAAGCTTTGCCTAGAAACACCAAAGATGTGGTACAAACACATAGATCGTGTTCAAAGATGTATCAATAGTACTAAACAAAGCTCTATTGCATCAACGCCGTTCGAGTTGCTTTTCGGCGTACGCATGCGACAGAAAGAGGACATAGAAACTATAAAAATAATACAAGAGGAAGTGTTGCAGAATTTTACCGACGATAGAGAGGAGCTTAGGGCGAAGGCAAAAGCTGCAATATTGAAAGCACAAGAACAGCAAAGACGACAATACAACAGAAATCGTAAGACACCAAACAAATATGAAGTGGGTGAATGGGTTGCAATAAAAAAGACGCAGTTCCAAACCCAAGCCAAACTGAAGCCAAAGTTTTTGGGACCGTATAAGATTATTAAGGTGGGGAGCAATGACAGATACGAAGTAGAAAAAGTTGGAGCAACAGAGGGTCCAAATAAAACTCACACGGCGGCGGATCATATGAAACGATGGAACTTCGAGGAGGATACTCAATCTTCAGGGGCTGAAGACTAGTAGGATGGCCGATTGTGAATGGGGTGTAAGACATACTAGAACGAACAGAACTAAACACATCAACCAACGAACAAAATGTCAACATGACGTAAATCAAAAAAGACGAAATAAGAGCCGAGCGAGCAAGCAGATAAGACGATAAGACGATCACGAGGAATTACCTTAAACTTATCACCATTGAATTTATTTAGTATAACCCATTTTGATATATTGCATTTAATTTCCTTTATAATTTGAAGTATCATTTTCAATAAAACATTATTTTCAATCATTCATATTCACATGTATGCGTTTGGTTTCTGGTAGATCAAGCTTTCACGTCATACGTCACTGCTGTTTTTACCAGACTTCAAAGAACGGTCTGTCTCTGCTTTCCCTAACATAACTGGCTCTACTCTAGATGCACTGATGGTTCCCTCACCTTGATATCCATACCATAATGGATAGAAGTAGGTTCGGTGCAATACTCACAGAAGTTTGATGTTCTTTTGCGGTCTCGTGTTGCTGCGAAAATACAAATTCCTTGTGTCCGGGAATGGTTTCGACCAGAATCTAAGGGAGAAAAGGAATGTAATTGGGTTTTCTTGGGTGGCTCCAAAACTGATATAAAATATGCGGCAAGTGGCTTTCTGCTGGGAAAACTTGTATTTATTTTCCGAGCGCATATATATATGCAGTCCTCATGGCAATGCATATTTTTTTATAAGGAATTTGTGGATTATGCGAAGTTTCGGCATCTTTAGTGACAGCCAATCTCCGCTCAAGGCTTTGCTGAACACTCTCACGATTTTCCAGTTAGCTCGAGCTCTCTGAACGCAGTCAGAAGGCTGAGATCACTGAGTCTTATTTCGGACGTAGGTCACAATAGGATGAGGGGATATGAAATCTTGCTAGACAAGGCTCAGATGAAAGTTTCCCAGGGCTGCCTGCGTACTCAGGTAGGGCTTTCATTATCATTAGGATTTTATTAGAGCATAACTGTAGTTGGAATAAATCTCTAGGATGCCTGCTGTTTGCGGATGCTTCCTGAGGTTTCCAAGAGGTCAGCTACTGATTTAATATTACTACTGTCAATCAGTAGAATTCACTGTAGACTACTTACTTGCCCCGTGATGTGGCCTCCGTCCAATTATCAAGGCTTCGCCCATTAATGACGTAGTCTAATAAACAGCATCTCTGATCTTGGTCTGGGCCTGACTTGTTAGAGGTAGACCCCCTAGTGGGAGCATGATGGTGGTTGTGGTTTAAACCCAAAGTCGCGGGAAGGGTCTTCCTGTTGGTTTGACCCAATGTAGAATTGCAATAAGTACTGGGTGCTGTGACATATTTGGCCCCGTGACAGGGCACAACACTTTTGTTAAGTGATACAATATCCTGTGATGCTTGCTTTGAAAGTGATGACGATACCGCGGAGCTCTATCTCTGTGAATATCCGGCATACACTCGCATCAGGTACTTGGCACTGACGTGGTGGGGGCAGGTACTATTGGCACTGTATCACTAAAGCGCTTTCTTGTCTTTCCCTGCAAGATTGCGACATTCCATTAAAAGGAACTTACAAGGAGTACAATGACCTAGTTCTTTGCCCAAGAGCAAAATTTTTCCGAAAATTGATGGACCACACGAATAAAAGAGCTCACGCTGTTCACGAGTTGATTTCAACTCGCTGAAATTTCTGCAATACATCCTGATTATGCTGGACAGAAAAACGAAATAGAAAATCAACACCATTGATGACATCCCAGATGACACTAAATACTTAGCTTGTTTGGAGAATTGGATGTGCTAGATGACTTGGACAAGACATGTTCCTCATTCCTGTAAAGGGAACAACCTCAGTTTTGAGATAGTTGACTAAAAACTCATTTTAAGTGCGCCTCTGCTTTAGGGCAGAAGTACGCTTTTTCATAGACGTCAAGACTATTGATCGCGTTAAGCAGTGAGTCGACTAACGTCCACCAAAGCAGTGAAGGTAGAACGCCGCCTTCCGAGCAAGCCGTGTTTATCCTCGCAATCACATATTGGCTTCAGTCAGCATCCGCAATCAGTGTCCTATTCACTATCATGGATTTGATCCACAAAACTAGAGATTCGCCTAACCCGTGTTGTCTGGCCGAGTTACACATGCCATAAAAAGTTGCGTTGTCGTAAACTCCCTGCTATGAAAATAGCCAGGGCGTATTCCTTTTTGTCCAGTGCGCCTTTAATCCTGCCTACTAGATTTTGAAGCTCAGGCAGAGGTAGAATTCCCAATGTAGTTTTGCCTACATGGACTTAGACCATTCTCTCCATATTCTTGAGCATGAAAGAAGTTGGATTTATAGGTCTGAAGCTCTTGGCGAACGTGAAGTCCTCTTTGCCGATTTTCTGTATAAAGGCCGCTGTCACTTTTCGCCAGGATTTCGGTATGTATGTCAGTGCCAGGCCAGTAACGAAGCAGCTGGTTTATATCATTTTATAACATAACGGGGGATATGCCATCGCTGGAAGGCAATTTGAAGCCATCAAAGGAGGCAACAGCATGTTTAATGACCTCATCCGTCACCATAGCCAATGTAATATACCAGCTACTGTACGCGTGTTTTGTTATTTAGCTCTTCAACAACAATGTCGAGACCTCGTATCCGATTCTGAATTCGATATACCTACGGTCTAATATGGAGATCTCATGTAGTACTTTCCAGCCAGTAATATCCTTAGCCTACCTTCTTGGATAATATTAAGTCGATTACTTGCTGCCTTACTCTCGTAACAAAAGTTGACTTAAAGCCAATATTGTTGACAACCAGGTCAGAAAATAGTATGAAATCTACGAGATGATTGTCTCTCACGTTGCTTTTGCTACTGCCCCAAAAAGTATTCTGATCATTAGTATCGCAGCACATGATAAGTCCCATCTTCCTGGAACCATAGTATTCAATGAGTTCGGCTACCGCCCTCGGTGATGGTGGCAATAACGAATCATAGGGAAAATAAGCAGACACAATGACGTATTTGTGTCATTCTCAGTTTGTTTTATAGCTTATGTCTGCAGCAACCAAATCTTGGTCCCAAGTTTAGATAACGAGGGTGAGTACAGCACATAAAGACAAGTTCCTTTCTGATCACTCGTCATGTAGTTGCGTGAAATCCCTTAAATACCCGAAACAGCAGATGCGTTTATTTCACACCCATGTTTTCTGCATGGATGTTATGTGAGATTTTCTATTTAAGTCTCCGAGAAGAACCGCCTTTGTTTTCCCGATTATTTCTCACCTTGTGAGAGTAGATTTTCCACTTTTCAGTGTTGAGTCCCGGGTTCTGTGTATGAAGATGCAACAGCAAATCTGCTTTTTCCCTGAGTTTCCCAGGAACCCAGAAGATGGTGATCGTCAGTTTCCGTTGCCTGAAAACCTCCAAATCTTAGTTTTAGGAGCAGGATTTTCCGCACAGACTTATTCAACCATTCAGGATTTTTCTGAGGAGAGCAGTTCACACTAAGATTTCGGTTTCCCATATCGTAGCTCTCTGTCTGAATACAAACATTCTCTGCTGTGGCGAGCTCCAGTCGATCGACACAGGCAGTGTTTGCACTCAGCGCCATTCCAACTATTTCCATTGTCAGCCTTTCCAATTTGGAGTGCCAGCGAGGTAATAACGACATCCTTATAGGCACGTCGGTTTCGTCCCCTTTGGTGATTCGGGGTTTTCTTGGAGGTTGGTTTTCCAGCGACATCCAAGTTGCGTCCACTCGAACTGGAACTCCTGTTGGTTGCAGCACCGGCTTAAGCCGAATCTTGTGCACTGGAAAACCCACTACCAGAGTTGTTTCTCAACGAGATTATCACCGACCTTTTTGGGCTGCAGAACCAGTTTTATCCATCTTGCGCGGAAAGATCCTTCGACAGAGGGAGTGCCCGAAATTTTCTTCCTTTTGGCCCTGTTCGAGACAGAAGAAGAGGGCGCAGTTTCAGATCAGAGAGTTTGATCAGTTTCAGGGAGAAGTGTGACTCTACGGTGTAACTCTTGATCTTAACAGTGGTAAAAAAATAAAGAAAGTACTTGTTTTTTTCAGAGTGCGATTTTGTCAGGCAGTACTTACTTAAGCGCGTACAGCTCTTATTTTCTACGAAGTATCTTCTTACTTCTTAAAACCGTGATAGCGTCTGGGCTGTTCTGTTTTGGCCAAAGCTAGATGGGGAAAGATCAGACATATTTCTATCAATCAGAAAAAGAAACATCTGGTGGACATGAAGTTGGACCTCAGTTTCTGACTGAAAACTGCCCAATAGAAACACACAGAGGAAACCAGTTAATAAGCTCATGCCTAGCTGCCAAGTCCGGGAAATCGTAAGAAGGATATTAAAAACGAATCCTTTTATAGCTCTTGAAGTGAACAATTCCAAGCAGAATCACTAACGTCCGCAAGATTGCCCCTATGTCTAATCAAATTAATTCCACTCCGCAAGAATCCGATGACAAAACTGGTTAAACGTTAGAGAGAAGTTAGACTCGACTTATTTACGCTCTATTTTATGTACTTATGTTACTATTCAATATAACGAAACCAGTTAGAGATTAACGTAGCAAATAGAGCAGTCATGATACGAGTTTATAGTACAAAACAAAACCATCAATTGAAGGCAGCGCAAAATCTATTTGGAAACATATCCAGCATAGATGATCCAGAAATGGTAGGAATTCTAATTCCAGTAGTACATTGGTGTAAAAGAAGAATAAAAAATCAAATGAGATCAAGATTTTGAAAGACATGAGTGCGTTGCATTTATGCTAACCAAATTTCTGTTTAAAAATTAATTAATGTGAAACATGTCCATCTGTCAGAATGTGTTTGCCTCTTAATTCATTTCAATAGGCTTTGTGAGGATTTCTTGCGTTGTTATGAGAAAAAATTTTAACAAGCTGATTCACCAGTAGAATTTCACTTATCCTGCTACCAACATTGCACACGACTTCGTATTCCCAAAGTTCTATTCATATGACTGAAGTTAATCCCTAAGCTCTGTCTGTTCATGCATTTTATTTAAAAGGACCTTCTGTAGACCAAATTTGTCTTCGTGATCCGTCGTCCCACTTTCAACATTTGGGTTCGGCTCCATTAAATCCTTAAAGAAGATTTATTCCCTTGCTCTCAACTCCCTATCTACATTTACTTCCCACCTAGGATTTCCATCAGGCGGAGTATAAAGTGTAGTGAACTGTAATGAATTAAAATAAATGTGACAGGATGAGTCGGATAGAGACTCACACAGTTAGTGCCCTTTGAATTAGATTATATTCATTTCAAAAGAATTCATCTTCACTTCAGTTCTCACTTCTGGATTTGTCAAAAACGAGCAGGAAACATCGAGAGAAACCAGTTTTAGTCAATCTCCAATTTATTTAAATGAAACATATAGTCAGGCGATGATGTCTAGTTCGTCAGTGGAATATCTGATTTAAAGTCAATCCGGGAGCATGTAATCAAGAATAGACGACAATGACAGATCCACATCCGAAAATTACGAATACAATACGAATTTAGATGCAAATTCATCCATTCATTTTAATTTGATATTTTGAAGGATATACTCGTATGTACAATACGAGCAGGAGTGCGGGCACCTAAATAACGAATGGATTCGCCGAATTTTGTGGAAGTAGGCCACAGAATAAATTGATCTGAATTAGGGTGGCTTAGGGATGTAGCCCATGCATTCGATGTCATGGTGTAAAGTTTAATAGTAATAATTTGTTTGAGTTTGTGCAGACGAAGCAGTTATTTTAGTCGGACGTTCTTATTTCTGGAAGATGTTTCCAACCTATGTGGTTATAGCAGTGAGATCAGTAGATAGATTACTATACGCTGTTTCTATAAAAAGGTTTGTTATTTGTTCCGACAAATGTTTCAATGTAATGTGTACTTGACTGTGATTGTGATTTGCCTGTTTACTATTATGTAACCTCGACTGGGGTTGCCCTTGATAACCTTCTCAGTTCGTTGAACCATCTTTTGTGGATCTACAGCTGTTACAGCGGAACTATCAGCTCCCGATGGTCTAGCATGCATAGTGTGTAGAATTGCTAATATGGGTTAGCTGTCGAGATGCACCATCTACTCCTTGTTGTGAGCATACATTACTGGGCAGTTTGAGATGACAATAGAAAACATAGATTTTTTTATGTATGAACTTCTCCACTTGGCCGCTCATTCTCCGCCTGTCAGAGAGAGCTGCCGCTCTACTCTGCCCTCGTTACCTTCGGACTCTGTTGTCGTTATTTGTTTTATGCTTGTGTGTTGTTGGATTTCGCCGAAGACTGCGTTTTACCGATGGCTTTTTGAATTTTCAGAAACGATGATATTGCAAATGGTCTTGATGTAAATGAAATTCATTTTGACATTGTTGCGCTCCAACAATAAACGTGGTGTCAACTTCATGGTATTATTCTTACACTAGATAGAGAAGCCTTTATCCTTATTCATCTCCTTATCTAAACGGATGATACTATAGTCAACCCGCCGCTTGACACCTCGTAACAGACGCTTAAATGAAATTTAATTTCCGGCTTCTTGAGGTCGAAAGAGAAAAAAACTATTCAACTTCTGGACAAAGAAATCTTAGGAAATCGCACGCTGTTGCAGCACCTCCGACACGTAACGAGTGGTTTCAGGCCTTGATGAAGAGGTTTGGACGTACGCTGGCTGTCTCAACTTCCAGCACAAACGCAAGCATGTCTAGTTGCTCAAAAATCTTTGTGCATATAAAACTTAGGTGAAATCGCTGAGAATCTTAGCGAGGTATTTTTGCCAGCCAGCGTGATGGCAACGAGTGACATTCACCGGCAAATTGCTGATTTAGTCTCCGAAATAGTATCCCTCTCAACGTCACTCTTAACCTTCGGCCGATCAAGACGTCATCCACACAGTTCTAAAAGCACTGCTGGTTTTAGAAGTGGTTTTCGACCAAGGCAAGTATCTCGTCAATTAAACACTTGTTGGTAACACAATACATTCGGATCCCGGCTGTCAATTTCAGAAAAACTTTGCCGAAAGCCATTAATCGCGGTTCACGACTATCATGCATTCCTCACCCGTAACAGTTATTAGTCACCATCTACCCACTCCGACGTAGGGAACAGTCGCATTTCCCTATTTATAAAGTGTTCGCTGCCAACGACTTCCTCATCAAAACCTGTGGTGAAGTTACACTCCACCTGCACCTGAAATTTAATAAAGTTTTCACGTGGCACTTCATTGTAGCGTCATCAGCCGAGCGATAATTGGCGCAGACTTTTTGTGCCATTTCGTGTTGCTTGTGGAAATAACAGCGGATCGTCGGCGAACGTACTGGGCGATCGATAGCAGGTGAGTTTTCATCTGTTCGCACAATCTAAGCGTGCGTTGAACAGTGCTTCATAAGTTCTATACCGTCACATAACCTGGTGCTTCCAACAGGAAGGGACAATATACCACAGTCCATCATATAAAAATAACAGACGACCTTCCAGTTCCCATCAAGGCGCGACGACTAGCTCCTGATTGTCTCCTGATTGCCCGAGCAAAGTTCGACAAAATAAATCAGCACGTCGCTCAGACAATTCTTGGTCCTCTCCCATACACCTCGCTTTGAAGAAGTTAGCGAGTGGCATCGAAGCCTTAACGACCGGAAGATTCCGAATACGTATCCTGTTCGCTGCTTTGCAGACTTCACTACAAACCTGCATGGAAAACCAGTGTTCTCTCCGATCGACCTGATTCGGGCATTCAATCACATCCATGCCGCTCCATTCGACATCCAGAAGACGGCCATCACTAAAACCCTTTGGCTTCTTCGAATTTCGTTTTATGACGTTTAGCCTGGGAAATGCCGCGGAAACGTTTCAATCAAACGAAATCAAATTTTGCATTCGCCTATATGGACATGGGTCTACTTATGCCATCAGGACGTAGGACTTATTATCAACCTAACGAAATCCGTTTTCGGAAAAAACAAGACGGCTTTTCTGGGACATTTTTTATCTTCTAGCAACAATCCACCACTTCCGGAGAAAGTTGACGCTATCCTGATCTTACATAAGTTAACTTCGAACGACACCGAATTACTTTCGCCACTTAACAAGCAACTGAAAGGATTTAATGCCGCGAATACGCAACTCATCAATTGGACGCCGATGCTGGAGGGCTTCCTCTACACAGCAAGCATGTCCTGGGCTACAACCGCGCCATTGCCATATCCTAACGTTAACGCGGGATGCTCAATTTTTTTGTTTTTTTTTTTTCCAACAACTTAAAACTAGCTCAAGTGTGTATGAATAAATTTCTAATGGATCAGCATCTTACAGAGAGAAAGAAAGATGTTTGGGCTCAGTGGTTATTTCACTTCATTGGTGGGATCCTGTATGTAATGGGGAGAATAAATTGTTAGTGGAAGTTGGCTTGTTGTAGTTTTCTAGTCAGGTTTTTGTTAACTGAAATACCTAGCGTCTTTCGGGCACGGCTGGAATGCAAACACCGAACATTCCGATTTGGAGACCACTTCACAGTGCTTCAGCACCTTCAGCACCTTCAGCACCTTCAGCCATCTTCAGTATCAACTCAAAAATACTCAACGTATGGCAGGGAACTCAACACAATCTACGAAGCGGTACAGCATTTCCGTCACATTTTTAAAGGTCGACATGTGGTTATTTATATGGACCACAAACCATTGACTCATACGTTCAAACAGTGACAACGAGCGAGCTTCACCGTGACAGTTTAGAACGTTAGACATCATCGGGCAGTTCAGCATCGACATCAGGTATGTTTTTGGAGCTGAAAACATAGTCAAGAATAAGTTGTCTCCTGTCAACGCCATCGGAAAAGCAGTACAACCAAGAGAGTTAGTCGACGCACAAATTGACGACGCCGAGCTTCAGGGACTGTTGAACAGCCAAGAATCCAGTATACAGCTTCGTAGTTTCGAACTTAACAATCCCCAGGCCGAGCTCTACTGTGACATTTGCGCTGATAACATCCTCTCAAATGTCACATAACTCCTTCGCAACAATACGGTAAGATTGTCACCGATCGCCAACTTCCAACCATCCACGGAGATCTTCGGGAACATCCATATTGATCTTGTCACCCTAATGCTAGCCAAAGGATCCAGTCACTGTCTCACCATCATCGATAAGGGTACACGATTTCTCTAAGTGGTTCCTTTACTTTCGAAATAGATCTGCAAAAATTACAGCTCAAGCTCTGGTCTCATCTTGGATCTCACGGTTCGGTGTTCCACTGCGGCTAACTTCGGACCTTGACAGGCAGTTCGAAGCAGACTTATTCGGGTGTCTAACCAATTTTTTTAGCTGCAACAATCTTCGGATAACACACTAACATCCGCAATCAAATGGGTTGGTCGAAGGTTGCTTTGTCATGGAGATACCTGTTCTTCTGCCATTCCTATAGCGCTTCTCGGACTCCATTCTGCGTTTAAAGAGGATCTTCAAATAACAAAATAACACCAGCTGAACTCGTTTATGGCGAGCCTATTCGTCTGCCAGGCAATTTCTTCAGCCGTCAAATCGAATCACTTCTGCCTCCGAGTTGCTGAAAACCCTTCAAAACCACTTCAAAGAATTGGCGCCGCAACAAATGTCTCACCACTGACAACGTTCTACGTTTGTTTTTAAGGATATCGGGAATCCTCACACATCTTCGTCTGCCACAACCGCATACGCCAATCTCTGGCCATATAAAGTACTAAAAAGGCAGGACAAATACCTTGTGGACCTAATTAGAGCAGGGAGCATACTGGCATAGAAATTTGAAACATGAACTTGAAAGATCTTTTTTAACTGCCCAAAATTCAATTCAAAATTCAAAGCAGAGCCCAGATCCAAGCTGATGTACTCAGTTTCATTTTTAAGCTCTTGGAAAATTTATATTGTAGTTCTGCCAATTTATGAAACGTTCATAGCTGTAATTTAAACAGCTGCCGGATGAAATTCTAATAGGTTCACAGATGGAAGAGGATAACGGATAGATAAATGTGAAGCAAATAAATCCATGTAATTTGACGTCTACAGACGCAATTAACAAAATATTATTCTGCATAAATTTGAACGGAAATCCGTAAAATATAAGCACACTCGTATCTTCAAAATTTGACATGGCAGAATCCTGATTTGCAGTCTTCCTATAAAAATCAATATGAACATCATCTGTAGCTCAAATTACGAAGACAATTACGAGTATATTACTTCCTTTCAATCAAAGATACTTAGTGGCTTCGGGGACTTTCATGATGGCAAGCAAGTACTCTTACCAACAAATTTAAAAGAAGGAAAGAACGTTCATGGTCTGTTGATTTCTGTTTACCGAAATCGTTAAGCACGTAGCTTTGCCCAATTGTAAGGGAGATAAACAAGAAACGATTTCATACTTGAACCACCGATTTAGGAGGCAGTATTCCCTTATCTTGGACCAATGTTTACAAACGAAATGTCCTACTATCACACCTGGTAATTGCTTTCATAAAAATGTAAATAACCAGCCATTCACCAACACAAAATTTGAGGTAAATGTAGGGAAGAAAAGTCTCCACTCAAACTTTACCATTATGCATAATTTATGCGCGAAATGTTGTATCTAAATTAAATTTATCTCCCAGGAGATGGATTTAACCTTCTACTTCATGCATAAGTAAAAAGTTGTCTTACATTTACAGGAAACTATATTATTCCCCAACGGCATTAGCGTTAATGCGAGTACCAAATGGATTAGCGCCAAATAAACACTCGAAATTCACCGTTTAGCTAAGACTTTGGTGGAATGTAAAATTGATTTCAAAATGATGGCCCTAAAAGGGATCAAATCAAATTTTTGGTTGTAATGCTTTCAACGTCTTTATTTGCATCGACCACACATCTGAAGCGCCAATTTTCTTAGAATTTCTATGCAAATCAGGGTAGAAGACTCCTTACTGAATTCTATGAACTGTCTACGCCAAATGGACCTATTGTGAGCGTCTGACCTCAGAACAATTTTGCATAGCATTTATTTATGATCTTTTGACGACCATGACCATGTATCAGAGTTCATGTACAAGATGTACAAGGAAAGAGTTCTAATCACGACGAGGAGTTCATATTGGTATGAGGAGTCTGCTACAATTTCGATTTTTCTCCGAAATTTTTTTAGAAAAATCTATACAGGGTGTCCCCTAGTTCGTCAAGGTTAGTTTTGGAAATGATTTTTATGTATATTCTAAGCAAAAAGTCGTTCTACAGGAAGCGCCTATCTCCAATGTTGACATCATTTATCGAGGATTTAAGAAAAGGCTTACTATGATGTACCCTAACCCTTGTTAACGGACATTTTGAACGTAACAATAATAAAAAAAAATCATCAAGAAGTTTGCAGCAAAGCAGATACATTTTATGGCAATTGGGTGAAGGTTAGGTTAGGTTAGGTAAGAGTGGCTGTTGTAAATACCAACCCACTTAGGCCTATTGGCCCATTGTGATGCCACGTGGATCTATGATCTTCTTACTACTGGAACCAGTTTGAGCTTATAATAAAGCGCAGGAGACTGTTAACGTCTATTTTTTCTAGATCGTTTAGGTCGTTGTAGAAGAAAGCTCCTCTTCCTTCTCTGAGAGAGAGCTGGGCATGTGCAGAGTAGGTGGGGGATTGTCTCCTCCTCTTCCTCGTCCATGCAGCTTCTACAGAAGTCGTTAGTAAAAGCGCCAAGCCTTCTTGCGTGCTTGCCTATGAGGCAGTGTCCGGTAATGACACCTATTATGGCGCTGAGATGTTTCCTATCTAAAAGCATCAGACACTTAGATCGACTCAGATCCAGCCTTGGCCAGATCTGTTTGGTCGCTAGGCATGTTTGTCCAGCAGTCCACCTAAGGTCTATTCTTTTATTGGCATCTAGCTTTAGTGTTAGTTTGCACGTAGCGATTGGTATACCTATACTACCTTTGTCTGGTAGGATAGGTAAAGTGGTTCCAATTTTGGCGAGTTCATCGGCTCTGCAGTTCCCTGGAATGTCTCTGTGGCCCGGCACCCAACAAAGGTGAATGTTGAACTGCTCTGCCATCTCCATAAGAGATGATCGGCATTCAAGGGCGGTTTTAGAATATAATGAGACCGAGTCCAGGGATTTGATGGCGGCCTGACTATCCGAAAATATGCTTATATCCTTTGCAAATATCACGTTTTTTTTCAGCCAGGACAGAGCTCCTTTAATAGCCAAAATTTCCAACTGGAACACGCTACAGTGATTTGGAAGGCGGAAGGATAGGCTTAGATTTAGCTTATCTGAGAAAACACCGCCACCAACTCCGCTATCGGTTTTAGATCCATCTGTGTAGAGATGGATTGACTTGTCCTCCATGAAAGCATCCTCCTCCCAGAATGATCTAGAGGGGAAGCTTACAAGGAAGTTTTTGTCAAACCAAAGTTCAGGTATGGTGTAATCGGTGTTCTCTGTGAAGATTCCTAATGTATTAAGAATATTGGCGTGGCCAGATGAATTATTTGTCCACTGTTTAGTCGCTTTAAGGCGAATGCCCAGCGGGTTAATCTGTTGAGATTTACTTGGAGGAGTTCTTTAATGGTATTTAGATGTTTTCCTGAGACGGCTATGGCAACGTCATCAATCACTCTGATGCCACCCGTTTCCAGGTATATCAGAAGTTCGTTAACTACTAAGTTCCAGAGAAGGGGAGAGAGGACACCGCCTGGCGGCGTACCTCTACTGACATATCTTTTAGCAGAAGTCTCACCCAGTTTGGAGTTGATTATCCTGCTTTTTAGCATTAGACTGATCAGCTCCCCAAATGAGCCGTCTACCTGCAGAGTTGACAGCGCAGTCGTGATTGCGGATGTGTTGACGTTGTTAAAGGCGCCCTCTTTGTCTAGGAAAGCAACCATTGTGTACTCCTTATATTGTAGGGATCGTTCGATGTGGCTAGTCAGTGAGTGCAAAGCCGTTTCCACCGTCTTTCCTTTACAGTAGGCATGTTGAGCCGTAGACAGAAGTCTTGGATCAACTTTAGCTCGAATATGGATATCAATCAGTCGTTCTAAAGTTTTCAGAAGGAATGATAATAGACTTGTAGGTCTGAGGTCCTGTGGGACTACATGAGGACATTTTCCAGCTTTGGGAATGAATACTACATTGACTTTTCTCCATAACAGTGGAATGTGGATAAGTTCTACACAGCTCCTCATAATATTTTCCAACACTGGTAGAATAATATCTGAGGATCTCTGTAGCTCGGCAGGTGTAATACCGTCCGGACCAGCAGACTTGTATGGTTTGAAGCTATGCAGCGCCTAGAGCAGTTTGTCTCTCGTAATCAGACTATGAATTTTGGTCACGGTTGCAGTAGGCTTGTTTGGGCTGCTACTGGCCGCGAGTTGGGAGCTACCTGGAAAGTGGGTGTCTAGCAGCAGGTTGAGTGATTCATCACTTAAGGTTGTCCAGGAGCCATCGGTTTTTTTCAAACAGCTAGGCATCATAGGGTTTGTAGAGAGGATTTTTCTAAGCCGCGATGCCTCAGAGGTTTCTGTAATTTTGTCACACAATGACCTCCAGGATTGTCGCTTTGCCCTCCTCAGTTCTTTTTTGTATAATTTGAGGGATTCTTTATATGAGTCCCAGTCGGTCACTTTTCTTGTGCTTTTCACTGCATTGAAAAGTTTTCTAGAAGAGTTTCTGAACAGTCCCAGTGCCGATGTCCACCAATGTGGCTATTTCTTGCCTCTTGTTTGAATAAGAGAGCCAGAGTAAATTCCCTGACTTTCATGTCAAGCTCATTGGTGTCACGCGGGGGACTTGATAATTCAGATGATAACGTTTTTTGACAGTATTCCTCTGTATTTTGACCGGTAATTCCGGAAAGCTGGTTGGCTGGGGGGAGCATCACTCAGACTGAATTGGATGTATCTATGGTCTGAAAAGGAGTGTTCAGACGATACCATCCAGTTTGTTAGCCTTTGGGTGATGCTGTCGGAGACAAGAGTAATATCTAATACTTCTTTTGTTATGAAAGTGGGCTCATTGCCAATATTGCAAATTAAGAGGTTAGTACTTAAAATACAGTCTAAAAGTGACTCACCTCTATCATTGATGTCGGTACTGCCCCATACCGTATGATGTGCGTTAGCGTCGCATCCGATTATGAGGCCAGTTTTTTGCCTTCCCGCTTCCAGTACCACCCTTTCTAGGTTATCACCAGGGAGAGGGCCCACTTGGTCGTGGCCAAGGTAAGCCGATGCCAGCAAGTAGGAGCCTTTGGCAGTCTCTAATCTGGCAACGGTTAGGTCGGGGTCACTGAGGTTGGGAAGTAGAAATACATTAAGGCTACGTTTCACTAATATACAAGTTCTAATCTTACCTTTGTCTCTTGTATAGGGCGGAGCGTATGTGGGTGTCCTAAGTCCACGAACCACGCCTTCTGCAATCCATGGTTCCTGGATTAGGATTATGTCTTCTGCGTTTTTGGAAAGACGCAGAATGAGTGCGGCCGAAGCCTTTTTTGAGTGGTGGAGATTAATCTGGAGAAACAGTATCATTGCTACAGTCTTCTAGTGTCGCCTCCACCACGGTGTTGTTGAGGTCCTCCGATTCTGAAGATGTGCCCAAGACCTCATCTTCTATCTCTGATCGTGTAGAACCTCTAATTGCTTCGTCATCGGTTTCCATTTCCGACAGTGTTTCAGAAGAGGAGACCGACGGCTTGGTGGTCACCTCGGACAGATTGGAGTCGTCGCTATCCAATTCTGGAAAGGATATCGACGCTCCAAGATCCGAGCTTGTGATGTCAGGTATTAAAGGAGGAGGAGGTTGCTTATCAGCATCCACCTTATCCTTTTTGTACACCCTTAAATGCATTGACTCGAATCCGAACCGAATCATGCCTTTCGTCTGCGCCAGAGGATTAAGGGATTCCTTATTGATCACAATTAACGCGCATCTATAAGAACCCCTTAGTTCCTCCAGTTTCGCGACTTTCCAGTCATGAGTCGGAAGAGTCGGGTTGCTGAGCCGGATGATTTCCAGGATATTTTCTGGAGAGGAGGGTTCGGCTGGAATCCAGGTACGAGTTCGAGGTCTACTAGGAATGTCTTCATTAGATACGACCTCGAGTTTTGCACCTGGCCAAATCTCTCCTAAACCATCGATGGCCTTGGTGAAGAGATCGAGAGATCTCTGGTTGGAGCAAGCGATGAGCTTGACATGGCCTTGGTGCCAGCCAGCGTCGCTTGTGATAGGAGGTGGTCCTGGGTTTTCACGCATAATGGCCAAGAAGTTGCTCGAGAGCTTCAGCTTGACCAGTTTCCACCGTTCCGGTGTAATGGAACAGTCGGTATCGCTCCTGTCGATCACCGCGATCACCAATGCGTCCTTTAGGACTTCATTGTAAGACCTCAGAGATCTGCTGTTGGATGGCCCAGGGGTTGTAGAACTGTGTGTTTTGGGCCTCTTGGAAACCGGTACGGTTTCCTCCAACGATCTCTGGCGCTTAGAGGATTTTTTGACGATTTGGGAGCAGTGGAAGCAGTGGGAAATCCGTCTTTTAGGATGTTTTTAGCCCACTCAACCGTGCTTTTTATTTCCGCACTTCTCTCAACCTCTGGAATGGATCCGAAGGTTTTGATGATCCGTGAAGCATTTCGGCGTCTTATGTAGAGCGCCTTAGATGGAGCTTGCCGATGCGGCTGAGCTCCAGATTCCTCCTTGGAGGGAGGAGTTTTGGTAGCAGCAACAAGTCCGTGGCCTGCCACAAACTTGCTGCTGCCGGGGGCGGGGGAAGTGATAGGACCATGGCTTGCCACAGTCTTAACACTCCCTGAAGGAGTTTTGGTAGCAGCTACAAGTCCGTGGCCTGCCACAGTTTTGCCTCCTCTCGACAATGTAGGAGCCTTGCCGGTAGTCGGTGTAGTCACCGTTCCGCCGCCCGGTATTGAAGGAGTACCGGCCTCGGTTTTTGTTTTTTGGTTATTTTCCATTAATCGTCCCACAAGTAGCGGAGAAGGGGTGTCCATCTGTACCGAGATCCGCTGTATACAGATAAGGCTAGCTAATCCGGAGGTCGCCAGGTATCCGGATACTCCGTTCGCGACTGAGATATTTTTGGAGATACTGGGCCCTCAGCCAGGTTGATCTTCAGCACGGGTCGTATAACACCTTGATCCAGCCCAGGGGAATGATGGAGTGCTTTGGGAGTTGGGGAGGGGGGGGAGCATCCTTTGATTTCAGGACTTGTCTGGAGAATTTCTTCTCGAGATTCATTGACCCTACTCAGCCTCTACAACTCGACAAGTTCGATGCTCGCGGTAGAAGCAATTGGGTGAAAAAAAGGGAATTTATGATTTTGAATTGATGAATTTATGATAAGAGTGGTTTTCCAAGAATTATTAATTTTTTGAAATTACATAGCTATTACAAAGTTTTAAACCGTGATGTTTTATTTGACTACCTGTCAGACACATTTCCTTACCCTGTTCCTTAGCTCTGTCCTGGCTGAAGAAAAATATGACATGTATCTGCAAAGGATATACTCGTAAGCATCTTTTCGGATAGTCAGGCCGCTATCAAGACCTTAGACTCAGTCTCATGAAATACTAAATAACCGCCCTTGAATGCAGATCATCTCTTACGGAGATGACAGAGCAGTTCAACATTCACCTTTGCCACTGAGGCATTCCAGGGAATTGTAAAGCCGACGAACTCGCCAAAATTGGAGCCATTCTACCTATTCTACCGGGAAAGGGTAGCATAGGTATACCAATTGCTACGTGCAAATCAATACTAAAGCTGGATGCTAATACAAAGAACAGACCTTAGGTGGACTGGACCAACATGTCCAGCGACCAACCGGATCTGGCCAAAGCAGGATCTGAATCACACTAAGAATCTGATTCTTCTAAATAGGAGACATCTCAGCGCCATCATAGGTGTCATCACTGGACACTGCCTTATAGGCCAGCATGCAAGAAGGCTTGGCGCCTTTACAAACGATTACTGTATAAGCTGTATGGACGAGAAGGAAGAGGAGACAATCTTCCACCTGTACATGTCCAGTTCTCTCCCAAAAAAGAAAACTTCACTTAGGAACTTTCTTCTACAATGACTTAAACGATCTAAAGAATATAGACGTTAACAGTTCATGCTTCATCATTAGCTCAAATTGGTTCAATGAGTTGGAGGATTATAGATCCACGTGGCATCACAATGGGCCAATAGGCCGAGGTGGGTTGGTCTTTCCAACATACAAATCTACCTACCTACCTACCACATTTGTTTCTAAGGAAATTTTTAATTCTTTGTTTGTTGCGATTTATGGTCCGGCGGAATCATTGGCCCGTATTTTTTCAAAGATGACCATGAGAACAACGTTACCGTCAATGGCGCTCGCTATGGTTCAATAATTTCGAATTTTTTTTTTTGCCATGAATTCACGAGCTGATCCTGCTCGATATGTTGTTTCAGCAATCGATGGACCAATTGAGAAATGAGTTCGATGAGCAATTTATCTCTCGTTTTAGACCTTTAGACTATTTTTTATGGGGATACGTCAAATCACTCGTCTATGGCGACCAACGTCAATTGCAGTCTTGAAAGGCAACATTACACGTGTTATTAGCGAGATATCGTCCAATATGCTCGAAAAAGTGATTCAAAATTGGACACTCTTTCCTTTTGACGGGCTATTACTCTTTTCGAGGAAGAAAGGTCTTTCAGAGTCAGAACTTCATCGTCAGAAACGTACTCCGAACCGAAATCACATAAACCATGTCCAATATTGTCTTCAGTTTCTGAGCCAATTCCTTGTATTTTGACGAGTTTTTCTGCTAGGGTTGCTTCAACTTCCTCCAAATTTAGTGGCCGACTATATTCTCTACGTGTAACCATGATTATAATAAAATAAAACGTAAAATAAACCATTGAATCTACAGCCCATGAATGTACTCTTGTCGATCTTATCTCAAATGCAAATCGAAGAAAAACTTACAGTGATATTAGATATTCGTAAAATTTACGAAGTAATCGCAATATTGCTTACACGCATACCGCTAAGCAACCTAACTCACACAGGAAATAACCTCTCACCGGAAAAAATCAAGCTACACTAGCTTTCAATAAGAACAACGCTGTCAGGTGTTGCCAGAATCAAATTTTAAAATTCCACTCGTAGAATTTACGAGTACCATGAAATATAATAAAATAAAATTAAGGATGAAATAAAAATTCACTACTTGACTGTCAAAGCTAAGATTTGAAGATCGGTCCCCATGTATGTTGCATAGATCGATTTATTTCTATAAATCTACCCAAAGCAGCAAAGAATAATTACAATTTTGTGATCTTTGAAATGCATTCGCATTCATATCGCTTTAACTTGATAGAAAAACTTTTCTACTTTCTCTGGAAAGTGTTCAAATGAATTATGTTCCAGCATTTTATCTATTTTTGGTCAGACATACATTGTATTCTGACTAAGGGTGCTTTGAAACAATTCACCAAACTGAAGAACCAGCGGTTTCGCATAAGATATTGTCGTCACATCTTCACGCGGGCGTCATTCCTGGAGATTATGCTTATTCCGAGGTCATTTTCTTGTCGATATTCGGCACAAACAAACGTTTGGAATAGATGGAGGATTTGATGTTTTACAGCGTTATGCGAAATAGCTGAATTAATTCAGCTGGTTTCCGAATTTGGGAGGCGCCCTGTAAAACTTAACGAATACATACTGATTTTCGACATGCACTTCATTGGTATTTTCTAGTCTATATTGGTCTCAGTTTGGAAGTATGGTCACATGTTACAAGTAGTGTAACATGACAGACGCATGATCAAAGCATTCATTACATGCAAGAACCATATGCATATGCACAAAACATCAGAAGCGTAGGCCTCTAAAACGTGGAGGACCACTAGAACACTGTATATATTATCTTACACCTAAACCAAATGAGAGATGCTGGCTTGAATACATGTTAATCTCTAGCCATAATAGCTGAAGAATTAAATTTTTTGTCTCAGAAAGAGTTTGTGGATAATTCAAGTTTCGAATAACATTCGGCCTTCTTGCATATGATATCCTTCTACTTCATATTTAGAAATGTTTTCAGATGTTCAGTTTGCACGGCAAATAAGGACATATACGCACTTTTAAGATGATTGCTATGTTACGTAGCTTACAGTGTCTTCTTTCCTGTAACTCGGGCAAACAATGTTGAGGTTCAATTCACCAAGCACACTTTCATCTTCTATGCTCCTACTAAGTCACCTCCCGCTGCCTTAAACAGCTCGGCCGCTCCGTGCAGCTCTCTTTTTATATAGGCTGATTTCCAAAACGTTAAAAAAATACGCATCGTGTAAGCATCACTGCCATTTCGATGCGATGTTACGATGTCTTTATTTTACGATGCCTCACGATGATTTAAAATTGTTGGCGGTTTAGTACAGCCTGTTACTTTGTTTATCAATCAGTTCGTTTTCATAAATATAAATGTCCAACAAAATAGCAGTTACGATACTTTTAAATAATTTACTTAACAATTTAGGCAAATATGTATAATGGCGGCATGTTTTCGGTATAAAAAAGAAACAATTAAGCCGTCAAATATTGCTAATTTCGTCATTTGTAAACAAAAGAAAATGTATTCCAAAGTGAAAGCTTTTTTTCCAAGTTCTAAAGTGCTATCCTGTTTCTAAGGAAATTTTGAAGCTCCTTTTTAAGTCGTCGTTCATCAGTTAGCTCTCGCAAGTTACGTCGGAGTGAATTCCAAAGACGGATAGCAGCAACAAAAAACTGTCTTTTGGATGTTAGATAAGAAAAACGCGGAAGAACCAGACAAGAAGATCTGTTAGATGTCGAAAACTGGACTTTTTCAGAAAGATATGAAGGTTGTCAACGATTATGTTAAAGAGAAGTATGACTGTTCGAAATAAGGAAGTAGCAGTCTTGTTTCAAGAGGAATAAACTTTTGAGCAGTGTATAGGGTTCGTAGAATACCGTAACTTTTCCCTACTAATGTATTTATGAGGTTGTTCCATATAAGGGTTCTATTAAAGACAAGACCTAGATTTTTCGAAGACTCAACAAATCCAATTTCAGTGTCGTTTAGCATTAGGTGAGGGAAATAAGACAGATCTAACTTTTTTTTTAGAAATGACTAAAGACTTACACTTTGTTGGATTAAGTATTAGGCCGCTTTTAAGTGACCAATCAGAAATTCGTTCCAGATCCTCATTTAAAACACTGACGTAATTTTCAATTAGGCCCATAGATATGCTTAGATGAACTTAGTATGACAGAAGCAATATCGTTAATATATATGGAGAACAATAGAGGCCATAGAATTGAGCCTTGGGGACCTCCTTGACTTAAGAGAAGAAAATCGGAAAGGATGCCATCAAGTAACACGGCCTGTTTTCTTTCACTGAGATAGAATGATATTAGTTTAACAGCAGTGGAGGAAATTGAGAAAAAGCGTCTTAATTTGCTGAGCAGAATCGAGTGATTAACCACATCAAAAGCTTTGGAGAAGTCTAAGAGTACCAGAAAAGAAGCATTGTCCCTATATAATTTCTCTCTTCTATCTGAACGTCAGAAAAGCAGTTGTACAGCTATTTTTAGCTCGGGAACCCGGCTGTACTTGCAGCAACAAGTTATTTTGATGGAGATTGGTCTGAATTCTTCACCTTTAGAGCTCTTAGGTATTGTAATTATTTTTGCTAATTTCTATTTGCTGGGAAAGATGCCGGTCATAAATACAATACTAATAATATGAGTTACAAACGGTAATAGTAAGGGCAAGACCACTTTAACAAAAGTCGGATTTATCTCATCGACACCTACAGCATTGGACTTAACAGACAGAAAACTTTCTACTATGTCCAATTCATCTACCCTATTAATACAAAAGACTGGTCAATCGGTAAAGAAGCATCTTCGGATAAATAGTAAACTGCTGGAGCATTGCCAAGTGGGTTTGACAAAAACGTTCGATTTAGTTCGTTGGAATCGATTGTGGTAGAATAAGTAGCATTTTACTTCCCGATTCCTAATTTTCGAATGTCATTCCAAAGTTTACGACCACCTGTGGTCATTTTCTACCCGAAAATGTTCCATCGTCGATGCGCCTCACCACGTTGTGTCATTAACTCTCGAATTTCATTCGTTAACCAGGCTTTTGTTTGGTCTTTTACACTACCAGTTTTTATTGGAACGCACAAATCGAAAAGAACATTTACATTGTTTTGTAAGAACTTAATTTGGTGACCTGGAGAGGGCGTACAGTAGATATGGTTCCATGGAATCAAATGAATGTGTTGTTCAAGAGTGGGCATACCAATACTTTTGAAATCTCTGTATGTATAGGTGGATGCTTCTGCATTATTTTCAATATCAAAGTCATACGTCAGAAATAATAAATCATGCTTCAAAAAAGCAGGTGCAAAGATTTGACCATAAAATAATACTTTGTCAGGATTATTTACAAAAAAGACATCTACTAGTGTACTGGAGGAGCTGGTAAAGTGCGTAGGGACTTGACAATTCAAGGGTTTTAAATCAAACAATTGCATATTTTCAGTTAAATGCCTTTCACATAACAAATTACTATTAATATCACCACAAAAAATAACGTTGGTCGCGCAAGTCGAAACTGCTTCCAAGACGTCGTAAGTAGGTGTCAAATCAATATACCTATTTGGCTAACATATATACAACACCTAAGCAAACACTCCTTTCGCCCCAAGTTATACAAATATTGAGAGGCAGAGCCTTTTGGCGAATGACATAATTGTCGACAGATTAAGCCCATTCTAACGTATATCGCAACTCCTCCACTAGAACGATCT
Organism: Volucella bombylans; assembly: GCA_949129095.1. Classification (NCBI taxonomy): domain Eukaryota; kingdom Metazoa; phylum Arthropoda; class Insecta; order Diptera; family Syrphidae; genus Volucella; species Volucella bombylans. The sequence goes on from CASBSA010000083.1 coordinate 50,198, forward strand.
CATATATCTGCTCGAACAAGTTTGTATCCGCTTACATCATAGACAGCATACTTCACATCTTTATTAAACTAAGTTTCCGACACGCAGATTTCATTAGACGATCAGTGTTGATATGTTGCTTTTTGCGTCTTCTTCGGCAGGAATCTCGCGGCAATGGCATTCAAAAATCGCTCTTTCTCTACCAATATCGATTCAGCTTCTGCACTCTCTCTCACATAAACGACACCAAAATGTGTGTAAACAGAAAACAGGTGGTTGCTACGCTTGAGACACATAACTCGCTGGTATATGGAGCGGTTTTTTTTTAGTTAGACTCCCGTACATATAGATGTTGTTGTTCTTGTCTGCTTTAATGTCCACGTCTTGGAGGCATAGCGTCTTGGAGTACCATACTGTACATCCCGCTATGATTTTGTGAAGTTGACATTCTCTTTATATACAATAACAATATGTACATTAGAACCGTACACATACTTATTTACATACAGACATTTGTAACAATATAAATAGCGAGAGTTCGGACTAATCGATTAATAAATGTATTACTGAATTCAAAGCGTAAACATCGTTTCCTTTCCCACAGAGCCACTGCATGCAAGACGGAGTTTCTTTCGCGAGGAGTGTTGAACTTGACTACGATGCGAGAGTCAGTTTTGTCTCTGTTTGAATGTGCTCTACGACTACGGAATATGCCTTTCAATGGCGGGGGCATACATTCGATGTTATGGCAAAGATGGTGAAAAAGTGTTTTTAAATTTTCATTTGTTAGCTGGGGTACACCAAAAATAAATTATGCCATCAGCCGCAATTTCTCGCCGTTCGAAAGCTTCACATTTCTTTTGGAGATCAGTCATTTCCTCTTCGAGTGTACATGAATCAGCTATTCGTGAATTTATCTCTTGTTCTTGTGTGTGCAGAGATTGAGAGATTTTCGACTGTGTCAACTCGAATCTCGACGTTCTTTTGCCGTTCTTTTAAGCTTTTAAGAGATATGTCAACTTCTCTGACGTGCGAAGACAGCCTTTCTTCGATTGATGAAATTCGTTGAATTAAATCACGTCACAAGGAACCTATTTCGGTGGAAATACGATTTAAAATTTCATCAAGTAGCTTAGCTAGTCGTTCCTCTAAATCGCATATAGTCACGGTCACTGTAGATTTGTTGGTGGATGGGGTTAATTTGTTGACATGGCCTTTTCTCTCGGCTGGGTTGTTGTTGAGTTTAGGCGTTTGAAAAGATTCCTTACATGATGTTGACATAGATTGTTTCTCTTTTTCAAGATAGGTTGATAGCGTCTTTCCCGCCATTTTGCTCGTAAGAGTATGAAACAAAGAGATCGCGCTTGCAAGATGTAACTTATGAACAGAAGTTAATTTGTTATTTTATTTGTATTTTCAACTTTAAATCAATATACAAATGTAAAAAACTATCAAGGTATGCAAACGGAACTTTTTTATGTGACTCTTTACGCGGAGATAAATGAAAGATTTTAAAATGTTTTGACGGACGAGATTATCAATAAGTCTGCTCACTTTCAAAGCACATTTGTGATAGCGATAAATAGCTAAAATTAGGTTGCTCGCCTTTGATTAAAGAAGTAATTTTTCATCATAGAGGATTTTTTGAAGAATACTTCTCACTTCTTCACAACCTCAATAATTTCGACACACTATTTAAACTCAATAAATTACAAGTATTGCACCACTGATGACACGTGTTGGGGAAACTCTACAACAGAGCTAATTGCCATGAAAATTGTCTTGAAAACTCATACAAAGCCAGGCATGACTATACTAAGGTTTGTAGTATGGACAAGAGATGGAGCGCCGCTATTGATTTTTTGAAGCAAGTCAAAATTATTTATCAGTGATAAAAATGGAAGAAATTAATATTTTGTGAGAAGGCTTTACGAGTAGGTTTGTTGTTTGTTTTTTGTGTTTCGTGACTTTATCTTAAAAAATTCTTTGGTGTTTAATTTATCAGAATCCATTCATACTTTTTGCTCTTGAGTGCTCACCCCATTCCATTTTTTTTTTTCTTTTTTGTTAGGCTTATAGCAAAATGAAAATACAAGCAATTTTTGGGGTATGGAATAACTCTAACAAAGAAGACCGAAATAGGCAGGCTCAAATAATGGAAAGCTTTGGCCTTGTGGACATTAATAAAGTCCCCACAGTGCTGCAAACATATTTGAGCTCTATGAGTTACAAAATCAAAAAAAGCTGGCAACGAAGTATGTGAGATATTAAAAGGTTTCCGAGGAATAATGGGATTAGGATATTCAATCGCCGCACAGTGGGGCAGAATGCCCTACAATGTGGTATCAATTCAGCCGTTACAGCTAAAAACCTGAAATATGTCGGGATAGCTTTGGGACCAGTCCCAAAATATTTTTAAACCCACCCCCTCGACACGCCCCCTTTTCTGAAATGTGCCTATTTTTCAATATTAAAAACTTAAAGAAGATTTATTTAAGATCTAATTTTTATCAACCACACTTACCTTCCCCATTCAGTTTTACGCCCCCTTTTTTTTATTATTCATAGGTATCTATTGAGACTTATAAATTAAAAAAAAAACAACTAAATTAAATTTGTTCATTAAATACAAAACAAAACCAAAAATTGTTATTATGTCCTTAGATATCATCAGTGTCATCACTGTCATCATTATTATCATCAGCCTCATCCGACTCAAGAAAAGCGTTTGATTCCTGGACACTTGGGGGTTTTAGCAAGTTGAGTGCTTCTTTGGGAAAACACTGGAATTGTTTTTATGCAATTTTTGCTTGGATGTTATAATGGGATTCGAGCTCAGTAAAAGAAATTAAATAAATCTTCATATGTTTTTTTCACGGCTTGATTTTCTTGAGAAGTTCTCGCGGAAATTTTTAAAAGCTTTATTGCACGCTTCTTGCGCTTCCTCCGAAAGTTGGCTGATCGGCAACAGTGCAGATGATATAATTTCTGAGCCATGAATAAAATATTTATTCAAAGTTGGAGGCATAGGATCCCAGGGATATTTATTGACGAATAATCTCGCTATGTCATGTGCAAAATCCCTGACCTTTTCTAATTCAATCTCATATCCACTGAAAACTACAATCATTATTGTGTGCATTTTTTTTATAAGTTCTATGTCTATTTTTGTTATTTCGGCTGAGATTTCACGGTTTTGGAAAAACAGCCTTGCCGTGTTGCCATCGTTCGTATTACCATTATTATTATTATTATTACCACCGTGTCTTAAAATCAGTTTTGAAATGCTGATGGAAATGTACATTTGGCAATTCCACATTACAATGAATTGTTATACTGCACTGTTCATATAATCACATTTTTGTATTTTATACCACTTATATTTAATACACGGTTCTGTCTTGAAATAAACCTCATTGAATTCAGACCTCATTGTCTTTCTTATTAAGAAGAATCCCTAACAAAAGGTTAAGGGCCCAGCACGCTTCCACGAGATACTTTACCCACTTGTGAGAACCTTAAGATTAAGCTTCTAGAAGAAGGCCATAGGAGAGAAGGGAATCAATCGATCAATTTTGCTCCAGAACAGGCGTTGCTCGTAAGAAATCGATAACAATATAAGCCCCAGCAGCAAAGCCAGCAACCATCACAGCGTACGAAGTCCGATCAAAATTTTAAGGGAATTTGTTTTAATTGCAATCGTCATGGGCACATGGCTGCACATTGTAGAGATAAAAATCGAAATAAAACAACAACATCATCATTTGCTCTGGTAAATGCAGCAAGCGCTATAGAGCTAACGAGCCAGTCATGGATTTTTGACAGCGGATCGACAAGCCATCTATGTTGTAATAAGAAATCGTTTAGCAGTCTCCAACCACACATTGAACAAGTCGTACTTGCCAACGATGCACATGTTTTTTCTGATGGCATTGGTGAGGTTATATTAAAATCCAAACATGGAATCGTCACTCTTAAAGATGTTCTTTTCGTTCCGTCGTTGAAATCGAACTTTATTTCAATTTCAATTTCAAAAGCTGCAGACAATTCAAACAAAATTATTTTCAGCAAAAATAGTGCAAAAATCCTGAATTGTGAGGGAAAAATATTACTTTCTGCTAAAAAGTTGCTAAATATGTTTATTTGTGAAACAAAGAGGGATGAGATTAATGCGTACACATGCTTAAATGGACCATCAGGTAAGAGTGATATTAACACATGGCATAAGAGATATGGGCACCTTAATGGGAAGAGTTTGAGTATCCTAATAAAGAACAATTTGGTAAGAGGTCTTAGTTTCAAAGGTAACATAAAAAGTATAAATTTGCAATGCGAAGTTTGCATGAAAGGCAAAATATATTCTCTGCCGTATGAGTGTGGGCTTAATAGAAGCAAAGGTGTATTGGATTTAGTACATACTGATGTATGTGGCCCAATGAGGAAAACGTCTATTGGAGGAGCGAATTACTTTTTATTGTTCGTTGATGATTACTCAAGAAAAACTTTTGTTTATTTTTTAAGGGCAAAAAGTGAAGCATTGGATATTTTTAAGAAGTTTAAGGCAATGGTTGAGAACCATACTTCGAGACGAATCAAGACGCTCAGGAGTGACAATGGCACTGAATTCGTGAACAAATCCTTTACAGAGTTTTTAGAATCCTGTGGAATTCGACATCAGGTTACTGCACCTTACACGCCTCAACAAAATGGCGTTGCAGAGCGTGCTAACAGGACCATCGTGGAAATGGCTCGCTGTATATTAATTGGATCCGGACTTCCTGAGAGCCTTTGGGCAGAGGCAGTAAACACTGCCGTTTATTTAAGAAATCGTTCTCCATGTAGAACATTAAAGGATATTACACCATTTGAGGCTTGGTCTGGACATCGATCAAATGTGGCACATCTGAAAATTGTTGGCTGTAAGGCATTCATGTTAAACAAACGACCAGGATACTCCAAGTTCAACTCGAAAGGCATCGAATGTGTTATGATCGGGTATGCAAGTGATTCAAAAGCGTATCGCCTATTCGACCGCAAAACCGGTAAGGTATACATTAGCAGAGATGTCAAGTTTTTCGAAGGAGATGAGAGTGTCGAGTTTAAAGATTTAGATTTTGATAACTATCTTCTTACAGAACCCCCTAAAAATGAAACTGAAAAGTCAAGAATTATTACAGAGACCGAGACTGAAGTTTTCGAAGATGCGGTGGGACCTGAAAATCTGGATGTTGCTGTTGCCGAAGCTTGTGATGTTCCTTTCGAAGGTACTGTTGAAAACGATGCTGCTGTTCCTGCTAGATTTGCAATTGTACATGGAAATCAACAAGATGAGTGCGGAAGTGAAGATGGTATGAAGGAAGAAGAAGAAGAAGAAGAGGAAAAATCTGTCGCAGTAAGTCCTAAAAGAATATTAAGAAGTGGAAGAGTTTGTGTTGTAGATGGCAATAGAGGAAAGGGTAAAGGAAGGGAAGAAATTAATTTCCTCAGCTTTGCTGAAAATGAAAATGATGTCCCTTCAACAGTAGAAGAAGCTTTTCAGTGTAAGGATGCTGATAAGTGGAAACAAGCTATGAGAGAAGAGTTTGATTCTCTTTCTCGAAATCACACATGGACACTGGTTGATTTGCCTAAAAATAGACGTGCGATTAAATCAATGTGGGTCTTTAACATAAAACGCAATAAGGAAGGCCAAATTGAACGCTACAAGGCCAGACTGGTAGCTAAGGGTTGTGGGCAGAAGTATGGCGTCGATTTTCATGAAACATTTTCTCCGGTGGCAAGGTACTCAAACATACGTTTAGTGATTGCGTTGGCTGTCGAATTTGAGCTATTAATACACCAAATAGATGTAACTACAGCGTACCTGAACGGAGAATTGGAGGAAGATACTTTTATGTATCAGCCTACAGCATTCATAGATGAGAAGAATCCGAAAAAAGTTTGTAAGCTTCAGAAAGCCTTATATGGGCTGAAACAATCAGGAAGATTGTGGCATCAAAAATTGGATCGAATTTTAAAAACGATGGGCTTCAATCAAAGCATCAACGATAATTGCATATATGTTATGCATAAGAATGGCAATATTGTCATTGTCCTTGTCTATGTTGATGACATTTTAATTGCATGTAAAGATGAAGGGGTTATGAAATCAACAAAAAACCAAATAGGACTCCAATTCAAAATTGTCGATAAGGGACCATTAACTCATTTTCTTGGGATAGAAATTCAAAGAGATGGATCCAACGGGGCGATTAAAATTAGTCAAAAGCAACTCATTAAAGCTCTTTTAAAAAATTTTAATATGACAAATTGTAGAAAGGTCAGCACACCAATCGATCCAGGGACACAATTTACGAAATGTAATGGCTGCAACAATTGTTCCAAAGTCGATAAAACCGCTTACCAGTCCTTAATTGGGTCATTGAATTTTTTAAGTTGCACTACACGCCCCGATATCTGCCATTCGGTTATAAAATTATCTCAATATAATATACATCCACATGATGAGCATTTTACAGCTGCAAAACATTTACTTAGATATCTTTCTAATACAATTAACTATGAGATTACTTACAGAAAAACCGGACAAAATTTGTATGGATACGCTGATGCTGATTGGGGTGGCAATGCCGATGATAGGAAGTCATTTACGGGGCATGTTTTTATTTTGGCTGGTAGTCCGGTGACCTGGGAGTCTAAAAAGCAACCGACAGTAGCGCTTAGTAGTACAGAGGTGGAATATATGGCACTCTGCTCAGCTTCGAAGGAGATCGTGTTTCTCCGTAACCTTATTAATGAAATTGGATTTAAAACTTTAGTATCCAAACTAACAATTTTATATGGCGACAACTTGAGCGCGCAGCAGCTGGTGCGAAATCCAGTTTTTCACGCCAGAAGTAAGCATATCGATATAAAGGTACATTTTATTCGAGATGTTTATAATAGAAATGAGATCGAACTTAAATACATTTCAACGGACGAGATGGTGGCCGATATCCTGACGAAACATTTAAAGAAAACGAAACATATGAAATTGGTCAATAAACTTGGCTTATTGTAATGTAGAATTGAGGGGTTGTGATGGAAATGTACATTTGGCAATTCCACATTACAATGAATTGTTATACTGCACTGTTCATATAATCACATTTTTGTATTTTATACCACTTATATTTGATACACGGTTCTGTCTTGAAATAAACCTCATTGAATTCAGACCTCATTGTCTTTCTTATTAAGAAGAATCCCTAACAAATGCGAGTGTGTTTTCTTTTCAACTTCTATTTGGGTATTTTCTGTTCTTTTTGTAATTTTAACAAGATCTTCTTTTAAGAAATTGAACTGTTCTTCAACAATTACACTCCAAGAGCCTGTCATCATACCAACTAGTTCACTTCTTGCCAAAAAACTGAAATTTGATGAAAGTCCTGAACAACGAAAAAAATGTATAAACCGAAGGCACCATACAAAAATCCAAATATCACGAAAAGTGCAGAAAAGTAGCAGGATGTTTTGACGAAAATACAAGGTACACATCACGCACATTTAAATGATACAAAAATAAAAACTCGAACGAACGCGGAGCCCAACTAAAAGTCTACGGGATTTAGGAAATCCTTAAAAATACACTTTTTTAAAAACTGACCACAGGAGATCACCTCTATTTTACAATGTTTTGTACGTTACACATCGTTACATACCCGAAGTTGAAGGCTCCATACTAAGATTTTAAAATTATTTGCAGCTTAACAAAAAATTCGGGCTTCATACAAAGAAGAAGAAACATTTTTTTCTGAGTCAACTGAGAAAAAATCAAGCTTTAATCAAGAGCTGTGATGAATCAGATAAATCTAAAAGGAAATCATTTGCATTTTTTAATAATGTGGATACTATGTACTTGATCGAAAAATAAAAAAAATATAGATATTCTCAATTTAGTAATTTGAATTAATGCCACCTTTTGGGCCACTTTGCCCCACTGTGCGCAGGTAGAATTTTATGATAGTCTGCCAACTTCATGCATTAAATGGAATCCTGGACGACCCTCGAAAGCATTTAAAGTGCAAAAAAGAAAAATAAAATAACTCGTGTGCACTAAAACGCCAAGCGAAATTGCTATTGCTGCAGAGGTGAGTTTACGATCAGCTGGCAAAAGAGATGCTGCAGATTTGATAAAGGAGCTTGCATTTAGTTCTCCTGCCAGGGTTACCAATCTTAAAAGAGCTAGATCCAGTTAAGGAAAGCAAATTGATAAAATTAGTCCAGATTAAGAGCTTTTGCTCATAGTGAACATTAAATTAAATACTTTACACGAATATTTTTAAGAAACAATTTTAAGAAATAAGAAATAAGCGCAACAATTTCGAATTTTCGTATTTTACTCGAAGCAATATCGAGTGAATATGAAACTGATTCACACAAATTTGAAAGTTATGCCAGTGAAACCCAGAAAATATATCTTAAGCATTATGCTTGGTATCATATGACTGAGAGCGTACATAAGCTCTTCCTCATCCATTCAAAGGATGCATGCATTCTTCCGCTTGTGCAGTTGTCGGAAGAAGCACGGGAAGAAAGCAATAAGGAATATAGACGATTACAGCCAAAAGACGTCATGGAAAAGTACGAATAGAGATGTCGGATCCATATCCATCGACTCGTAGTACAGTGCCTCCTCAGCATTCCTCACGAAAGCATTACCCTGCTGGAAATGTGTGTAAAACTTCATACAACTAAATATAATATATTACATAACTGAACAAGTACATATCAAAAAATATATGTTCAAGCAGAACAGGAATAAAGTGAAAATATTGAATTGATGTTGGCGAAATTAGTCTTAATGAGGATTGTTCCAAGGAAAATCCCTGATCCAAATAAATGTTGCTTCCGGTTTCTGTAGCAATCACCGTAATATACTCGTATGTTTCATCATTCTGTCATCCGACCTACTCCGCTTTACATTTTGAATGATGATGATATTTCGCTGTGCGAATCCATCCGTATTTTCATCGTCAACAATAGATCGCTCCTTAAAAGAAACTTTTGATTGCTTTCCAACATTGTTAAGCCCAGGCAGATCTTTCGGAGTGAGGAGTCGGTGTATTACGAATACGAACGCAGTCACTAACAAGCCTGCATATCTATTTAGTCCTTAAAAATCTTTATTTATCTCAGTTCATACAGTACCATATATTTATATAGTGAATAACGGCCATCGTGGGTATTAACGCCACTCGCATCTCATTCTCATACATCCTACTTCTAAGACTGAGTTATTCCCGACATTTTGTTGAAGTATTGCATTGTCTCCTTGCTTAACACTTCCACTTATAAATCTAGGAGTGAAGTCCAGAGGACGGAGACCAGTCTCTAATGAGTGATGATTGCTATCCACTCATGGTTTCACCACTTGGCATCGCCGGGTTGACGCCGCTCGGTTCCCCAACCACCTATTTCACTTTTATGTTACTTCGTATGTAGATCCCTTTAAACGTTTAAGATTTCCCAAATTTTATTAGTAAGTTGTATTCAGTTTAGTGGACACATATTCGTGCTCATAAAATTCATTACCTTCATTCACTATCTTATTATCACCCACATAAATTCAAAATCTCTCTCACATGCAACCTTTTTCCAAGCACACACTTAATTGCTGTCATCAGCCAAATCCTTATCCGGCACAGGATCCAAATGCCTCTTCCTATCTTATACACTCAAACGAGCCTAACTACTTTTGTGCATTATGGCAGATGTTGAAATTGATTTTTCAGCCTATAGGGGGTATGTGTCCTGACGTACAATTCTGTCTCTGACATTCGAATAATGGAAAAGCCGGGTGCACGCCCTTGCACTCTTTCGAATGGAGTCAAAGATGGTTAAACTGTCACACAATTTGTGTCAGGACTCCGAAAATGTGCTTCTGGCACGCAATATCGTGAAACGTTTACTATGTTTCGTTTAAATTCCTTTTGAAAAATAGTTTCCATGCCTCTTTGTATTTGTCTAAGTCGAAATTGAATTCTACGGATGGTGCTCCTCTTTTGTTGGCTTTACTTTTGAACGCAACAAACTTTTAAATAGTTAAATATGACGTAGGGCTGATGTTAATGAAATCTCTCTTTTTAAGGAGTGGAAAAGGACGTAGGATGTACGTCAACTTGATAGCATAACTACACTTGTAGTCCAAAATTGAAAAACTCTTCCAAATACAAGAGAACATTTCAGAACTCGTTTAAATGTTGCCCTTGATATTGATAAAAGCTAAGAACCATGAAATCAAACACTCCCTACCGACCTTGACCCTTAACAATGACTCATCGCGTATGATATTTCCACCTTGAAGCAATGGTCCTTAAATTGTATCTGGGGAATCAGTTTTGAACGGAATAAAAATAAGTTACAACATCAAGGCGTTCTACAAATATCTTTACTCTAAACCAAATTTTATGGATAGTAGATAGGTCTTACCGGAAAGATTTACGAGCGTTTGATGGGAAATATCATTAAAAATTCAAAAAAAAAAATTGCCAAATGCACTATGTATTATGCGAATACATGTACAATGGAAACAGATAGATACGAAGTTATGTATTGTATGATATATGCATATCTCATGGTGCTTTTTTAGCAGATAGTATGTTACGTATACGCCACCGGTTCGTATGGTTCGGTGGTTGTTATTCAATGGCTGCGTCCTTGTCTGGGAGATTTTTAGACTTTATTTACTTGAAACGGTTATTTCAGAAGCCATAAAAAAACCATTCGTTATTTTATGTTTGCAACATTGAGTAATATATGCTCAAAACCAACAAAAGAAATTCTCTATTCATCAGAGCATGGTGTTGAAAGTACTAGTGGAGGTAAATGTATCTGTCTTTTGTCAACAAAATGGAATTTATGGCTTATTTTTGCAACGCTAAAAAAAATTACTGTCATCTCATAGCCATTTTCAAATCAAGTCTATTCACGTTTGAAGGATAAACTATTAATTCTGCTAAATTAAGATGGAATTATATATTCTTAGCAAAGTTTTCACATCTGTTCAATCATTCTTCGAATCCGCCCAAAGGACTCTTCATGTAGAGAGCACCTGTTCCCACATGATCATTGAGATCAAGCAGCTTTGAGCGTGTACTAAGCTGTACTAGTACTCAGATGACAACAAATTGTACTTAAACCGCATGCTGTTGGCATTTGACTAATTTATGGAGTTTTAACTAACAAAAGGCATTCTGAGATTCATAAGATTCATATTCTTGTTGCCTTAGCAGCGATTTCTCTATTTTCACAACAGGAACGATGGACCCATCCGGTTGTCTAAATGCAACAGTAGTTAGTCATTACATTAACCTGCATCCATTTTACGTTTCTCTTAAGATACAAGAAAAAAGGTAAGACTAACATCTGCCTGTGTAAAGATCGGTCTTCATCAATGTTAGCTGCAAAAGTTGAAAGCACTTTGATAGATGGTATAATTATTTTCGAAATTAAGCCGAACTTGACGGAAATCTAGGAAAAGCTTATGCCAAATATACCCCTTCTTTATGCGCGTGGCTGGGCATAGTCATCCGAACAATCCGTCCCACACAAAGTATCGTAATAAACCCGGATAGAATCGAAAAGTAAATTGCTTAATTCGCTGACAGGCACTCATTTCCACTGAAGCACGCCTATATATTGAAACTAATTCCGCAATGCTACCATTGACGCACTGCACCGACACAATTTTTTTTTTTTTAAGTAGTGTGCTTAAGTGCACGGCTTTAAGGTACACTAAAAATGTTTACTATGTGTGCGAAGGAAAATTAGGGAGGAAAGAAAGATAGGTGCCGATGTACGTTGGTTATAAATGTCTGAATGTTATAATGACTAGGAAATAGAGAGCTCGACAGGGCATTCCACAAGCGAGTTGTTCGGCTTAGGAACGAATCACGATATATCAGTGTACGTCCGAAAGTGGGCTTGAGGGTATACTGATGGGCATTCATAGCGAGACGGGTGTTATATATTCAAACCTTTAGAAGGGGCGGCATGTTACTGGCGATTTCAATGGAGCACTGATGGTGGTAATAGCGATAAAACAAAGTGAGACAGGAGACATTACATCAGCGTTCGAGGGTGATGTTAGCATCACCTATAAGTTTTATAGCACGGTTTTGAATCTTGTCTAGCAGACGCAGAGATGTTTTAGGCGCACTTGACCAGATGGCATTGTACTCCAATTTTAAGCGAATGAGTGCTTTATATATTGAGGCCAAATCAGAGGGATTGAAGTATTTCTTACATCGCTTGAGGAAACCTAGATATTTCGCAGCATTTTTGACAACATCAAATATGTGGTCATTCCAATGTAAACTATCATTGGCACACATACCGAGAATTGAAAGTTTTTCGGTTTCGACGATGCAAGTGCCATTCATGGATAATAGCTGGGTGTATAAATTTCGCTTTAACGACAACAGATAGAATTGTGTTTTGGAAGCATTAAATTCCACTCTGTTAATGGTTCCCCAACTGGTTATGCTGTTAATATTGGAATTTAATGAACGTAACATACGGTGCCGTTCACGTTCTACAGCCGTAGAGCAGGAGTACTGTCATCAGCAATGGAATATATTGGATTAGAAGTACCAGACAGGAGATCGTTGATGAAAATTAAAAAGAGTGTTGGAGACAGAACGCACACCAGCATTTATTTTGGCCAAATACTCGAAACCTTCCAAGACAACTTGAATTGAACGTTCCGAAAGGTAGTTTCTAATCCATTGACGGCGAGAGTCGTCGACCCCAAATGTAAGCATTTTCGATCAAAGAACTTGATCTTGGTTTCAACAGATTGATGTACATTTTGGTTCCACTTTTCGGTGGGACATGCCATCAAATCACCAGTGGACCTGTTGCTACTAAAACCATACTGCCGGTCATTGAGAAGTTTTCGTGTTTTGAGCATTTCATGAGCTGCCGATTTATTAGCGTTTCCATGATCTTGGAAAGTAGGGACGTAAGTGCAATAGGTCTGTTGGAGGGGAGAGAAGATGATTCATTTTTTTTTAGGGGCGGGCTGTTTTCCATTGATGAAAAAGCTTACGCAGTGGTTTTGCCAGCATGGACGAAAAGCTCTTCAGAAGACAGGGAGATATACCATCTGGACCAGCGTTGTTGTATGTTGAGATCTTTAAGTACTCTTGCTACTACACGAGTGCGAAAGTGGATTCGTCCCATTGAAAATTCGACGCACTCAAGTGTAGGCAGAGACAAAGCACAATCTGGAAGTATTGAGCTGGCCGCAAAGTGTGCAGCAAGCAGATTGGCCTTATCCAAAGAGCTAACAGCTGAAATGTCATTGTAAATGAGCATTGGGATGGAGGATGAGGCAGAATTTCTGATGTTTTTGACAAACCACCAACAGCTTTTAGTACGTTTGGGACATTGTAGTATTCTATGCCTCAACTTGAGAAAGACGTTGCAGCCATTCCTGGCTCGTTTAAACGTTTTTCGGTTTTCCTCAGTTGGGTTGGTCTTGATGGACCGAAAAAATATTTCTATAATCCTGACAGCCTCTTTTAAGCTTGATTCTGTGATCAGCAGCGGCATCCACGTCGTTACCGAGGAAATATAACGACCAGTTAAAATTCTGTGTGGTCAGTATACGAGAAATTAGCTGATACGACACAATGGTCCGACGATCCTAGAGGGGAGTACATAAACGGTGTACTTATCAAGGTGAGAAGTTAAAAACAAGTCCAGGGTATCGACGATATGACTATCAACGTCTGGTATTCGCGTGGGCTCACTTTCAAGCTGCGTTAAGTTGTTTTCCGCAGCAAAAATCTCAATACACCGTCCTTCGGGTTGTCTGTCCAGAATGTCGAAGCCACCAGAATTGTGTATATTGAAATCACCCGTAATAAGGATTTCAGTACGAGGATATAGGGATACAATTCTTTGAATGGAGTCAGACAGCGCATCAAACTCAAATTTGAATTACTGCCCAGTTGGGTGCTTCTGTAAGTAAGCAGTAGACTGCTGTCAAGACTCAAAACCTTGTACAGGCAGTTTACTGACAAACATAACGTGGAGGTTAGAACACTGAAGTCGTCAATTAAAAACCTCCAAATATTGATAAGAGAGAATTACTGAGCATCTGTAAATTTGTACTGAAACAACAGAATTCGGGCTGGAAATTCCAGCAACCCGAATATGTTCCCGCAAATAAATAAAATATTTCGAAGGAAAAATTTAAACGACCTGCAGTGTCTTAAGATTCCTCGAACGACAGACAACGAACGACTACTGCAGGCATAGATCCAGTAATATCATCACCAAGGAAGGAGACCTAAACCCGTTAATTTCAAAGGAAGAACTCCATGAGATCTTCGCCACAGTGAGAACTAAAAAATCAGTGGGAATCAATGGAATACCGAACATTGTGCTTCGACCCCCCGCGGTAGACATTCACACCACCCAGTTTAACAATGCAATGAATAATGCACATTATTCAGAGCACTGGAAAACTGCGGTGCTTTATCCTATTCCTAAAAGGGGTAAAGATACGAGTACATCCAATCCCGCAAATCTTCGGTCGTTAAGTCTCCTTCCGAATATCAGTAAGGTGTTCGAAAAGGTAATCAATAGGGTTTTGACTCAGTGGGTTGAGGACAAAAATTTAGTTCCGGATAATCTATTCCAATAGAATAAATGTAAAAACCAGCGTACTGGAGCCAGTGTAATTGACTTGGAAAAGGCCTTCAACACCGTATGATTAGAGGCTGACCAGACTGTGCATCAGTAAACCACTTTAGTACATTATTCATAATATGCTCACCAACAACCACTTTATCGTGAAAAATGGCGTGAAACGTGTGGTTAATTCGCGGATCTTATTCAACATTTACACAAGCGATCTAATATGTTCACTTCCACATAGCACAGCGTACGCAGACGACTTGATAGCGTACGGAACAGGTCCAAAAGTCGAAGTCATTAACATACTTTGGCAAAGTGACTTCGAACAAATTTGACGATTTTGAGATGACTGGAAGTCAGACTTCCAGAAGTCTGAAACTATTCTGTTTAAAATACCGTTGTCTGGGGCTTCTAGGGACACCAGCAAGAAATGGCACCCGATCATTGGCCATGCACTTTCTTGTCAAAATGTAGTCAGATACCTTGGGATCTGGCTAAACCAATATCTATATACCAGAGCCAAGGGTGCTTTTTCTCTTACAAAGAACCTGTTTTATAGCAGCCAACTTGATACGAGGGTAAAAGTTAGTTGCTACATGGCCCTCATCCAGCCCATGCTGGTGTCCCATGGGGTCTCATGCGGTTCAAAGTGAGAGCAAGCTTAATGGAAAAGTTTGCCCTTCATGTTTACACAGCACCAGAAACGGAGTATATATAATTCTATCGGGCGAATCTAATAAGAGTGGACAACTTCGCTTTAAGCTGACTCGAGAGCACTTTGCAAGGACAATGACCTCGTCCAACAACCTGATATCTGGGGCCTACTACCCCAACTACTTATATCGTGACTAGGATAATTTTCCATCTGTTAATTTAAGAAGAATAAAACAAAATCCATTAAAAAAAAAACCCTATCTCTTGTAAGATACTTATCACAGAATTCACTCACATATCTTCCCAGACATTGTTAATGATGTGGAACTCAACTAGACACATAGAGATTCAAAACCATTTATTCTGCTTCAGATAATGTGTGGAATGAAGAAGTGTCTTGTGTTCAAAGGGGCTGCTTAGTTCTGAGAAATGTGAGTACGTCTACCAAAAATTCACAGCTTTACAAATAAAAATGTCACAAGCAGGTACAATTTAAATTTTTATGATCAAAAAGGCATAGATCTCGCTTATCTTGGTAGCATTAAAATGTAAATATATGTCCATTATATTATCCAGCCAACACCCAAAATCAGACGAACCAATGCATTGGTGTGAGGCGGTTCCGTAAGGAGACAAGAACAGAGAGAAACTCTTCAGGATAAGCGCCAAGAAAGACGTTGTTGCCATTTAATCCTATAATTTCTACGTGTCTGCCAAACAATGTAGTGCATTGGGTATTCACGCATTGTACAGAGTAACGTTGCAGAGAAAAAATTAAATCCATTTAGCTGGTCAACAACTGGCTACTAACTAAATTCCTTATTTGAGGGACTCCTTATCTTTATTTGGACCTTTACAATTGTTTCTATTAAGTGAAAAAGATGAGACCCGCCAAGTGGCTGCCGCCAGTGGTGATACACATTTATGACCGTTTTATCGCATTTTCTATCACTTTCCGCAAGATTTCCGGTTAGCTGTTCGCATTCCTGTCATTGTCTGAGACTTGTTGGCATAATCCCGCGACTTCAAGTATTCTGGGATGGTTAAATCGGGCGATCTCGCTGGCCATGCCAAATCGCCAAAACGGGAGCTCACGCGACCAGGAAACGCTTCCTTCATAATATCCATTGTGGCTCGTACTGTGTCTGCGGTTGCACCGTCTTGTTGAAACCACAAGTTTACTAAGCCCCGCTCATCCAATTCCGGCAGTAGGAAGTGACCGTACTGTCGATGGCGTCCTCAAAAAAATACAGGCCAATCCCTCCTTCCGCGTGAATGCCGCGGGAAGATTTTGCTTATTGACGTAACCGCTTAAGTACAAATACGCCTCGTCGCTCATGATGATTTTCGACACAAAATCGTCCTCTTCGTTTTTGAGATTGAGAATGGCTTTACAGTAATTCACACTCGACTGACTGTTAGGAGTCATTAACTGATGCACTGTTTGCACTTTGTACGGGAACATACTCGTATGTAAGTCTTTCACTAAAATTCGCTGTAGCGTCCGTCTGGTGATGCCCAATTGCGTGGCCCGTCATCTGGTTGATGTTTCTTCTTTCTCAGCGATATCGGCAGCCACAGCCGCGATATTCTCGGCTGAACGACCAGTCCGGTGGCGGCCACGCCCTGCATGTTCTCTGTGGTTCCACTCTGTTCGAGTCGAGTAGCTAAGTGCCGCAATTTTTGCCCAGATGGCGCAACACGATTAGGAAATCGACGTCGAAATTCACGCTGCGCTAACACCACCGACCGATTATTGGTCAAAATTGTTTCACGCTCTTGTCTGTTTGTATACTGCAGCTGTCTAGTTCACAAATGTCAAATATGATTGACGTACGACGCCATTTGCAAAAATTATACCATCTTCCGATAGGGTGATTAATTTAGCTCCACCTGTAGTTATCAAAAGCTCCTTTCCAGATTCTCATAGTATTTTCTTTAGGAAATTTGTAAATACTTGATTCCGAACAAATGTCTGCTTATATTTACGGATAGAACTAAAACTCAGGAAGCAGTCAAAGCCGAGATGTTTATGGAAGACCTGGACATCTATCACTCGTTCATTCTGCCCATCTATTCGTGAAGTTCCTGACCACTTGAATGAAAAGTTCCTCGAATAGTTGATAAATTACCAGCTGAGAAAATATTTTGGTTTTGCCGCTCAGAAAAGATCCGTGGTAAATCTGGTCGACCGGTACGTCGGACCATGATCTTATATTTTGTAAATATAGTATATCGCTGTCTTGCGTCGTCTTACAACACTGACAACATTTGCATTTAGAGACTTTTCCTCCGTTAATAACGAATTATTGCAATCTGATGCGAGCCAGCTACCTTGGAGAAATTGCTATTTTACCTCCGACGTGAATTCCAAAGTTAATACTTTCAATCCCTAATTTTAGAACTCCTTGATAGGTTTGTTCCTGAAAAAAAAATAGTTGCAATACGTAATAAAAAGTGTTTATGGTTCATTTTCGGGCCCGTAATAACAAAAAGAAGAAATTTTTTGTCAGATTTGAGCTCTGATCATATGCTCAATCGGTGTAGGAAAACAGGCCTTTATATCTAATGCTATTAATAAACCAAGTGCCATTCCCAGTAATGACCCCATTCTCCACTTTAGTGTTGTTTCGGAAACTCATGTAGTCAATACAGTAAGAAATTTAAATTCCAATGCTAAAGGAGAATATGGTGTATCTATTAGATTTACGAAAATGATTCTACCTCATATCTTTAGTGCCCTCACACACATGATAAATTACTGCATTATTACCTCAACTTTTCCTAATAATTGTAAGTTGGTCAAGGTCATTCCTGTAGCGAAAATGCCTTAAGCCATGGCTGTCAAAAGTCTTGGAGAACATCTAGGCAAACTTCATTTCCATTTTCATCAATCAATACGGTCTGTTATCCCCGATTCAGTCATCTTTCAGTGCAAGTGATAGCTGCTCGACAGTTATGGTCAAAATCCTTGCCAATATTATAACTCAATATGATATGGACTTTCTGGCGATTTTGTATTGAGCTTTTTTTGGTTTCAGTGAAACATCAGTGCGCCTATTCTCATCAAAGAATAGTTCATAATGCTATTTTAGGCACTTTAACTTCAGGAGTACCTCAGGGGTCCATTCTTGGTACAATCTTATTTTGTCTTTTCATTAATGACATAATTTCATTAATATATACATAATTGGTCAGTATGTAATGGAATGAATATAAACATGTTGACAAGGCAAAATATTATAATTGATTTCCTTCAATTCCTTCATCCACACTACCAGGCTTTGAAACTTCCTTCCTACAGCAAGAAAGCAACAAGGTCAAACATTCACAAAGGCCGCGTTCTTCCATTATTCAATATTTTTCTATTTTCAATATTCTTTTTTCCTTCACTTTGTCCTTTCTTACATACTTACTTCGGCACTACAATCCGTGGTGGACCTGGACCTCAACCAATAAGCCTCTCAAATAGCTCGATCTTTGGCTAACTGCGCATTCCAAGTTGGTTGAGGTTCAGGACTCCTTCAACTTACGTGCGCCACCTAAGGCGAGGCCTTCCTCTACTGCGTTGTAATTCCAGATTAGAGTCGAAGATTCTGCGGGCTGGAGCATTGGTGTTCATTCGCTCTACATGTCTCAGCCATTTGAAGCACCCAATGCTCAGTTTTTCGATGTCGCTGTACAGCTCGTAGAGTTCATCTTTGAATCGTCTCCTATAGAACCCGTCAACGCATACAGGACCAAGTATCTTACGAAGAATGCTTCTCTCAAAACGACCAAGGATATCTTCATCCGCTTTAGAAAGAGTCCATGCTTCGGAACCGTAGAGCAGGATTGGGATTATAAGGGACTTATATAGAGTTTCCTTGGTTATTCGGGAGAGGGCCTTACTGCACAGTTGCCCTCTCAGCCCAAAGAAACAGCGATTGGCAAGCGTTTCGTTTGATTTCTGAAGATATGTCATTTTCAGAAGTGATAGCAGAGCCGAGGTAGACAAAGTCCTAGCTATCGATTGTGACATTCTGGCAGATTCGTCGATGTTGGGTGTCCCCTTTTGTTGACAGCCCTTGTTTACCGCAAGCCCCATTTTTACCGCTTCTGTGCCTATACTCGCAAACGCACCAGAGACAGATCTCTGTGTTCTACCAATAATATCAATATCGTCGGCATATGCAAGTAATTGAACCGACTTTTGAAAGATCGTACCTCGTGTGTTGACTTGTGAGTTTTGCACAATTCTTTCAAGTATGATGTTAAAGAAGTTGCCTTGCCTAAATCCTTTTGTGACATCAAATATCTCGGTTAGTTAGCGGACGACATTGGCAGGGATGCCAAAACTAGACACTGCTCTGTATAGCTCGTCTCTGTAGATGCTGTCATATACAGCTTTAAAATCTTAAATCTTGGGTTTTCTCCGGGATCCACCGTAATGTGAATATTTGGTCAATTTTGGACCTACCGAGCCTAACACCACACTGATAGGGTCCAATCAGATCGCTGACAAATAGTTTCAGGCATTCACACAATACGGCAGACAAGATCCTATATGTGTTGTTTAGGATACCTCTATAGTTGGCGCAGTTTAGAGGGCCGGGCAAACCATGCAGAGATTCCATTTATCAGGCATACGGGTAGACCGGTAGTCGAAATTCTTGACTTGCATCGTCAATATTGAATGGCTCGCTCTGCCTGACAGAGGAATTTGTGTCGTCTTCACAGTTTAGCAGTCTGCAGAAATTGTTTTTTTTTTTCATATCGTCAGCACCGACTGTGACTCTGATATACAATTTCTTTTTACATTTTGGTAAAACTTCCGAATATTATTCCAGGAGTAGCACCTCTCTATTTCGTCTATCGCGCGCTACTTATGCTCTTTCTTTTTTCTCCGGAGAAGCTGATGTTCTTCCCTCCACTTTTGCTCGTAGAGCTCACGAGCCGCTCTAGTCCTTTTGTGCAGCGCCGTTTTGTAGGCATGTTGTTTTACTGCATGTGCTTACTGGCACTCCTCATCAAACCAGGCGTTTCATCGTGGTGAGCGCGTGAAACCTAGCACATCAGTTATGGCATTTCTAAAGGCTGCACAGAACTTCTCGAGAGGTTGAGGGATACGCGATCGGCAAAAGTTCTGGCGGCTTATTGCAATTGCAACCGTTCAACGTTAAATCTTCTCATAGTATTTACCCGTTCTTGTGGCATCTGAGATATCCGTGGACGTACTATGGTTGCAACTAGGTAGTGGTAAGTGTCTATGTTGCCCGATCAGATTGTTCGGACATCTAAAATACTTTACGAGTGCCTTATGTCGATCGCAACATGATTAATCTGGTTGACAGTTTGCTAATCTGGTGTCTGCCATGAATATTGAGATGAGGAAACCGTGTGCTTGCTATAGTGACGTTACGTCCCGCAGCGAAATCGATTAGCCTAAGTCCGTTTCCACTTCTACCGCGAGCATCGAACTTGTCGAGTTGTAGAGGCTGAGTAGGGTCAATGAATCTCGAGAAGAAATTCTCCAGACGAGTCCTGAAACCAAAGGATGCTCCCCCCCCCCCCCTCCCCAACTCCCAAAGCACTCCATCATTCCCCTGGGCTGGATCAAGGTGTCATACGACCCGTGCCAAAGATCAACCTGGCTGAGGGCCCAGTATCTCTAAAAATAGCTCAGTCGCAAACGGAGTATCCGGATACCTAGCGACCTCCGGATTAGCTAGCCTTATCTGTATATGGCGGATCTCTGTACAGATGGACATCCCTTTCTCCGCTACTCGTCGGACTATCAATGGAAAATAACCATAAAACAAAAACCGAGGCCGGTACTCCTTCATTACCGGGCGGTGGAACGGTGACTACACCGACTACCGGCAAGGCTCCTGCATTGCCGAGAGGAGGCAAAACTGTGGCAGGCCATGGTGCGCCATCCTCTAAAGGCAAAAGGAATAAGCCTAATAATAAGAATTCAGGAAGTGTTAAGACTGTGGCAGGCCATGGTCCTATCACCTCCTCCACCCCTAGCAGCAGCAAGTTTGTGGCAGGCCACGGACTTGTCGCAGCTACCAAAACTCCTTCAGGGAGTGTTAAGACTGTGGCAAGCCATGGTCCTATCACTTCCTCCGCCCCTAGCAGCAGCAAGTTTGTGGCAGGCCACGGACTTGTCGCTGCTACCAAAACTCCTCCCCCCAAAGAGGAATCTGGAGCTCAGCCGCATCGGCAAGCTCCATCTAAGGCGCTCTACTAAGACGCCGAAATGCTTCACGCATCATCAAAACCTTTGGATCCATTCCGGAGGTGGAGAGAAGTGCGGAAATAAAGAGCAAGGTTGAGTGGGCTAAAAACGTCCTAAAAGACGGATTTCCCACTGCTTCCACTGCTCACAAAACGTCAAAAGACTCCTCTAAGCGTCAGAGATCGTTGGAGGAAACCGTACCGGTTTCCAAGAGGCCCAAAACACTCAGTTCCACAACCCCTGGGCCATCCAACAGCAGATCTCTGAGGTCTTATAATGAAGTCCTAAAGGACGCATTGGTGATCGCGGTGATCGACAGAAGCGATACCGACGGTTCCATTACACCGGAACGGTGGCAATTGGTCAAGTTGAAGCTCTCGAGCAACTTCTTGGCCATCATGCGGGAGAACCCAGGACCACCTCCTATCACAAGCGACGCTGGCTGGCACCAAGGCCATGTCAAGCTCATCGCTTGCTCCAACCAGAGATCTCTCGATCTCTTCACCAAGGCCATCGATGGTTTAGGAGAGGTTTGGCCAGGTGCAAAACTCGAGGTCGTATCTAAGGAAGACATTCCTAGTAGACCTCGAACTCGTACCTGGATTCCAGCCGAACCCTCCTCTCCAGGAAGTATCCTGGAAATCATCCGGCTCAGCAACCCGACTCTTCCGACTCATGACTGGAAAGTCGCGAAACTGGAGGAACTAAGGGGTTCTTATAGATGCGCGTTAATTGTGATCAATAAGGAATCCCTTAATCCTCTGGCGCAGACGAAAGGCATGATTCGGTTCGGATTCGAGTCAATTCACTTAAGGGTGTACAAAAAGGATGAGCTGGATGCTGATAAGCAACCTCCTCCTCCTTTAACACCCGATATCACAACCTTGGATCTTGGAGCGTCGATATCCTTTCCAGAATTGGATAGCGACGACTCCAATCTGTCCGAGGTGACTACCAAGCCGTCGGTCTCCTCTTCTGACACATTGTCGGAAATGGAAACCGATGGCGAAACAATTAGAGGTTCTACACGATCAGAGATAGAAGATGAGCTCTTGGGCACATCTTCAGAATCGGAGGACCTCAACAACACCGTGGTGGAGGCGACTCTGGAAGACTGTAGCAATGATACGGTTTCTCCAGATTAATCTCCACCACTCAAAAAAGGCTTCGGCCGCACTCATTCTGCGTCTTTCCAAAAGCGCAGAAGACATAATTCTAATCCAGGAACCATGGATTGCAGAAGGCGTGGTTCGTGGACTTAGGACACCCTTATACGTTCCGCTCTATACAAGAGACAAAGGTAAGATTAGAACTTGTATATTAGTGAAACGTAGCCTTAATGTATTTCTACTTCCCAACCTCAGTGACCCCGACCTAACCGTTGCCAGATTAGAGACTGCCAAAGGCTCTTACTGGCTGGCATCGGCTTACCTTGGCCACGACCAAGTGGGCCCTCTCCCTGGTGATAACCTAGAAAGGGTGGTACTGGAAGCGGGAAGGCAAAAAACTGGCCTCATAATCGGATGTGACGCTAACGCACATCATACGATATGGGGCAGTACCGACATCAATGATAGAGGTGAGTCACTTTTAGACTATATTTTAAGTACTAACCTCTTAATTTGCAATATTGGCAATGAGCCCACTTTCATAACAAAAAACCGACAAGAAGTATTAGATATTACTCTTGTCTCCGACAGCATCACCCAAAGGCTAACAAACTGGATGGTATCGTCTGAACACTCCTTTTCAGACCATAGATACATCCAATTCAGTCTGAGTGATGCTCCCCCCAGCCAACCAGCTTTCCGGAACTACCGGAAAACTGATTGGACAAAATATAGAGGAATACTGTCGGAAACGATATCCTCTAAACTATCAAGTCCCCCGCGTGACACCAATGAGCTCGACATGAAAGTCAGGGAATTTACTCTGACTCTCAATAAGGCTATGGCCGCTTCCTGCCCTCTTATTCAACCAAGAGGCAAGAAAAAGCCACATTGGTGGTCATCGGCACTAGGACTGCTCAGAAACACCTGCAGAAAACTTTTCAACGCAGCAAAAAGCACAAGAAAAGTGACCGACTGGGACTCATATAAAGAATCCCTCAAATTATACAAAAAAGAACTGAGGAAGGCAAAGCGACAATCCTGGAGGTCATTCTGCGACAAAATCACAGAAACCTCTGAGGCTTCGCGGCTAAGAAAAATCCTCTCCACAAATCCTATGATGCCCAGTTGTTTGAAAAAAACCGATGGCTCTTGGACAACCTCAAGTGATGAATCACTCAACCTGCTTCTGGACACCCACTTTCCAGGTAGCTCCCATCTCGCGGCCAGTAGCAGCCCAAACAAGCGTACTGCAACCGTGACCAAAATTCATAGTCTGATTACGAGAGACAAACTGCTCTGGGCGCTGCATAGCTTCAAACCATACAAGTCTGCTGGTCTGGACGGTATTATACCTGCCGAGCTACAGAGATCCTCAGATATTATTCTACCAGTGTTGGAAAATATTATGAGGAGCTGTGTAGAACTTATCCACATTCCACTGTTATGGAGAGAAGTCAATGTAGTATTCATTCCCAAAGCTGGAAAATGTTCTCATGTGGTCCCAAAGGACCTCAGACCTATAAGTCTATCATCATTCCTTCTGAAAACTTTAGAACGACTGATTGATATCCATATTCGAGCTAAAGTTGATCCAAGACTTCTGTCTGCGGCTCAACATGCCTACTGTAAAGGGAATTCGGTGGAAACGGCTTTGCACTCTCTGACTAGCCACATCGAACGATCCCTACGATATAAGGAGTACACAATGGTTGCTTTCCTAGACATAGAGGGCGCCTTTAACAACGTCAACACATCCGCAATCACGACTGCGCTGTCAACTCTGCAGGTAGACGGCTCACTTGGGGAGCTGATTAATCTAATGCTAACAAGCAGGATAATCAACTCCAAACTGGGTGAGACTTCTGCTAAAAGATATGTCAGTAGGGGTACGCCGCAAGGCGGTGTCCTCTCCCCCCTTCTCTGGAACTTAGTGGTTAACGAACTACTGATATACCTGGAAGCGGGTGGTAGCAGAGTGATTGCCTATGCGGATGACGTTGCCATAGCCGTCTCAGGAAAACATTTAAATACCATTAAAGAACTCCTCCAAGTAAATCTTAACAGATTAACCTGCTGGGCAGATCGCTGTGGATTGGGAATAAACCCCCATAAAACTGATCTTGTCCTCTTTTCTAGGAAATATAAAATTCCAATCATAGACCCTCCTTCAATAAACGGTACCAGTTTAGCTTTCTCCGATACAGCAAAATATCTGGGTCTCATTTTTGACAGGAAACTAAACTGGAAACCTAACATTCAAGAAAGAGTCAATAAAGCTACAATAGCTTTATTCTCTTGCAAGAAAGCCATTGGGAACAAATGGGGCCTTCAACCTCGCATAACCCACTGGCTATACATCTCGGTCATAAGACCGATACTTACTTACGGGGTGGTTGTCTGGTGGACGGCCTTGGAAAATGCAGTCAACCGCATTAAATTAAGCAGAGTCCAAAGAACAGCATGTCTATGCACAAGCGGAGCTTTGCGGTCTACCCCCTCTGCGGCATTAGATATTCTGCTTCACTTGACACCCCTCGACATTTTTAGCAAGCAAGTAGCTGCGACTGCAGCTATTCGCCTTAAAGCGACTAAACAGTGGACAAATAATTCATTTGGCCACGCCAACATTCTTAATACATTAGGAATCCTCACAGAGAACACCGATTACACCATACCTGAACTTTGGTTTGACAAAAACTTTCATGTAAGCTTCCCCTCTAGATCATTCTGAGAGGAGGATGCTTTCATGGAGGACAAGTCAATCCATCTCTACACAGATGGATCTAAAACCGACAGCGGAGTTGGTGGCGGTGTTTTCTCAGATAAGCTAAATCTAAGCCTCTCTTTCCGCCTTCCAAATCACTGTAGCGTGTTCCAGGCGGAAATTTTGGCGATTAAAGAAGCTCTGTCCTGGCTGAAGAAAAACGTGATATCTGCAAAGGATATCCGCATATTTTCGGATAGTCAGGCCGCCATCAAGTCCCTGGACTCGGTCTCATTGTGTTCTAAAACTGCCCTTGAATGCCGATCATCTCTCATGGAGATGGCAGAGCAGTTCAACATTCACCTCTGTTGGGTGCCGGGCCACAGAGACATTCCAGGGAACTGCAGAGCCGATGAACTCGCCAAAATTGGAACCACTCTACCTATCCTACCGGACAAAGGTAGTATAGGTATACCAATCGCTACGTGCAAACTAACATTAAAGCTAGATGCCAATAAAAGAACGGACCTTAGATGGACTGCTGGACAAACATGTCTAGCAACCAAACAGATATGGCCAAGGCTGGATCTGAGTCGATCTAAGTGTCTGATCCTTTTAGATAGGAAACATCTCAGCGCCATAATAGGTGTCATTACCGGACACTGCCTCATAGGCAAGCACGCAAGAAGGCTTGGCGCTTTTACTAACGATTTCTGTAGAAGCTGCATGGACGAGGAAGAGGAGGAGACAATCCCCCACTTACTCTGCACATGCCCAGCTCTCTCTCAGAGAAGGAAGCTTCACCTAGGAGCTTTCTTCTACAACGACCTAAACGATCTAGAAAAAATAGACGTTAACAGTCTCCTACGCTTTATTAAAAGCTCAAACTGGTTCCAGTAGTAAGAAGATCACAGATCCACGTGGCATCACAATGGGCCAATAGGCCTAAGTGGGTTGGTATTTCCAACAGCCACTCTTACCTAACCTAACCTAACCTAAGTCCGTTTCCAGACGTGGAGTCATGTAAGCTGTGTCTGCCGATTGTACTACCAAAGATGTCCTCCTTTCCAAATTTGGCATTAAAGTCGCCCAGGACGATTTTAATGTCATAAATCGGACACTGTTCAAAGGTTTTGTCGAGCAGCTCCTAGACATCGTCCTTTTCCTCTGTTGGGGCATGAGCGCACATAAGGCGTTCACTCGAGTGCTGAAGCTCAAGACTTATTGCCTAAGTCTGTCGCTGACGTCCAAATCGACGCTGCTTACGTTCCCTACAGCAATGACCATAGCAAACCTCACAGTTTGTCATCTGTCTTTTTCCCGGCCTGTCCAACCGCACTTCCTGGATGGTGGTGATATCTGCTTTATAGCAGTCTAGGGCCTCCGCTAATTATTCAGCTGCACGCTGCCTGTTCAAGGTCAGAACCTTCCACGTGCAGATCCGAAAATCCTTGTCCTTGTTCGTTTTGCAGGGTCATCAATAGTGAATCTGCCGCTTCGTAACAATTACTTTTTTACGTTATTGTGTAGTTAACCCCCCGCACAACCCCCAATCTTGACGGCCAAGTCCTTTTTGTGACCGATTCGTTGTACAATTTTATGTTTAAGCGGAATAAAATATTGAGAAAGTTTTTGGTTCGAAGAATGGAGGGTTTCTTAAGTTTAAGTACTCCAAGTCCTTTATAACCTTAAAAGAAAAATCTTCAAGTGACAAATACGTAAGAACGTATTACCTATAATATCCCATACATTATAGCCAAATTGCTCATAAACAAAAATTAAGTGGCAACAATTAAGGTAGACCATCCTCAAATGAAAATGACTTGCCTTCTGTCATTGTATATCTAAATGTATTTTCTAATAGGGTACTCCCCATAAACCTGATCAAGTCTAAATAATACAGGACTTGCATTTGAGTTCCATTAATGAACTTATTACACCTTTAGAGTGAGAATTCTAATGACCAGCATTCGTTACACAGTGGTAATTAATAAATATATAATATACGTATACGTGAATCTCGATGTCACTAAAAACCAACACATATTGCGTTTGTATCCCAAAGGGTATCCACTTTCAAGCTCCAATGCCTTTGCAATAATTGGCATCCACATAGAGATTGTATCTACTTAACAGCTTTGGTGATAAAATATTTAAGCACGTCTTCTCCTCAAGTGGCAAACAAGAATAATATCATTTCCAGCCAGATGCGGCAAAAAAAGAAATTAATTGCAAATAAAATCAACCCGGTCAAAAGGTCTGACGGTAACTTACTCGTTCTACTAATTTGCTTTATTATGGACTGCGGCAATATTCCAGCACTCATCCTCTAG
This sequence comes from Volucella bombylans, assembly GCA_949129095.1. Lineage (NCBI taxonomy): Eukaryota > Metazoa > Arthropoda > Insecta > Diptera > Syrphidae > Volucella > Volucella bombylans. The sequence continues at coordinate 77,891 of CASBSA010000083.1, forward strand.
GGAGCTGGTGGCACCGTAATGAGTGGATGAGCATTTTTCTCGTAACATAGGGTCTTTTATGTGGATTAGTTACGAGTACATCCCCGTCGCTATACAAATAAGAACGATTCGTAGAGTGATGTCCTTAAAGTTTACTTAGTGTGTACTCGTAACTAGGAACTGATAATGTCATGTCAGATTGTTGTGTTTACCGGTGTGTCGAGACTAGAGCATGGTGTTAAGTATCCGTTGTGGTTAGAACGCGAAGTGCTTGATACGAAATAGTCTATTTGAAGAGTGCCTCATTTAATGTCAACAGCCCTCCCCTCTATCTATCTACAATCACAACAATCCTCTTTAAACAGAAACAACTCTTATAGAACACTTAAATGTTGTCGTTGACAGTTGTTTAAATAGACACTCCACCTCCGGCTTGAACTTATCGTTCCAAACAATTTAACTGGAATCCGCTACACCATAGGAAATGTCTGCCCATCCAGGATGTGTGACGGATTTGGTGTCACGTAAGGGAAAATGCGAAGAGATGCATTTATGATTGCAAATATTTGCATTTCTAATTGAGGATTCATATCATGTGAGCTTAATGGGCCATGACATGCGAAACCTTTCCAATGGAAATCAATTACAGATTCTATAAATATTCGCATTCTGCAAACAACACTCCATGAAAAAACAGGATGAATAACATGAATTTAATTGCAAAGGCTTTTTAATGGGGAGTCCTGGACATGATAAACAAAGGGAAATTGATTTTGAAGTAGGCTCAGAGAAATTGTGAAACCATTGGGCTACGACTAAAGTTTGTTCAACAGTTAACACTCTATATCTTAAAACTTTCAATGTGGATTTTATCCAATTGTACTTGACTAGGAACACCAATAGACTGAGCAATTCGTTGGTGTTCTGCAAATGAAGCACCTAATGCAGTGGTATGTTTCGTCGTATAAAGAAAATAAGTCAAGTGGCTTTCTGACAAATTCTGAAGACTGATCGAAGAGCGAAGTGATCTTAGATCTCAGATGGTAACAAAACTTTGGTCTAGAAATCAGCTGATGTCACTAGGGCACCAGTAAGCAGTCTACAGTCTTTCTCAGTGAGAGAAGACTTTTAAAGAAGTAAAACCTCCGTTTAAACTGTTTGCAATATAGAGAGTAATTCCACCTAAGTTTGTGCTCACCAAATTGTGATAAATTCCTTAGGCCGCGCTACAGTCCGGGACGGACCTGGACCTCAACCAATATGCCTCTCCAATTAGTGCGGTCTTTGGCTCCAGTTGCGCACTCCAAGTTACCTGCGGCACAAAAACTTCAAACCATGAGAACTGGCAAGGTGATCAAAACATATAAAGAGTCTTCCAATAGGGACCTTAAAAATTTGACAGTTGATAGAAAGAAAGCGGTCATATTGTTGAAGCTATATCTGTCAAATTGGCTGTCATTTATTCAGTCTGTTTTGCCAAATCACCATGAACGGACATAACATTCAACAACACATGCAAATAATAAAATTTTTTTAACAAAAGGACGCAGTGTGGTGGACAAGTTTGAGTCCACTGGCTCAGTAAACGATAAACCACCACCCGTACGCCGACGAAATACAAGATCTGCAGAGAACATCGCCGCTGTCGGTGAGAGTGGGCAGGAGAATCCAGAAGACCACAACTTGGCAGATTTTGTGTAGTGATTTGGGCTTGCTCCCGTACAAAATTCAACTGACCCAGGAGCTGAAGGTAAACGACCATATACAACGACGTGTGCTCCCTGAATGGGCTCTGGAGCAGTTGAAAACTGACCCTAATTTTCATGGAAAAATCGTCTTCAGGGATGAGGCCCATGACACGAAAAATATCAGGTTCCAATATCGTCACAGATGACGACTCGAGGCAAAGGCAGATACATTTTCTCAAGCAACTGATGTTATTCCAATGGACTTGTAGTCTTTTATATTAGTTAAATGTTGCATGGGCTTTGGCCGAAAATATGACGATCAGTTATGGCGCAAATGCAAGGATTCAAAGAACAATTTCGAGGCTGAAAATTTGCTATTTTCCTCAATAGTTGATTTCACTACTTGGTTTTTTGCCAATCCTGTTCTAGTTATATAAGTTGTACCCTTTGTTTCCCTAGTTGTAACACTTACTCGTATACGGCAACTTTCAGTCGTTGTCGGTGACCACAACTGCTGGTAACCCAAACCTCCTAAAAATTTGCAGTAGAATTTATTTCGTGGGAACGCTTGTTATATTTTTCCTCATATCTATGAATTCGATCCATTTACTGAAAGCATCGACGATGACAATGGAAGTGTCGATTGAAGAAGCGACACATAAAATCCAGATTAACTCTTTCCCAAAATTTGTCTGGCCAACTGCAGTTTACGAGTATCAAATGCGATTTTTCCGGATTGTATCTGTATAAGGCGCATGAAATTCAAAAGATTTAGCAATATTCTTTAAATACTTATCCAGCAACAGTAACCTACAGGAGAACCCTTCGTCTTTACGATACCCATATGTGATCTATGCAATTCTACGACTCGGTTGGCCTATACTGGTGGAATGTTCTTTTTGGACTCGAAAATTGATACCAAGGGCCTGCTGTCTGAGAGGAAATTATAGTTATTGCAAAAAGGATTTGATGAAATTTTTTAACGCCAAACACAGTCGCGGTGTCTGAAAGTTTTCTTGAACTAAAGCATACTAAAGCAATGAACGGCCTCACTTCCACTCTCGTAGACCAATTCTGTGGAACTCGCATCCACTATTAATCTAACCAGTACTCGTGGTCGTAATGGCATCTGATTCGATGCAAGCAGCCGTTTGACTTCACCGAAAGCAATCTCTTTCGCTGGTCTGCAATAAAACTTTCTACCGGTTTTCAATAAACTATAAAGGAGATTGACCTTAGAACCCAAGTCTGACATAAACACCCGCAATTGGATTTGGACTTGGTAATTTCATAATGTCGTCGACTCGTTTTGTATTCTTATGCAACCACTCTCCATCGATGACCTGCACTCTTAATCTTTCAAAAACTTGTGTACTCCCATCGCTAGCTGTTATCAACACGTCTTCCATAACGACGACTACACGGTCAATGTTCATTAGAAATTACTCAATGCTGCTTTGGAATATGGCAGCTGCTGACTTAGTTCCAATAAACCAATCTTATGTACCTAAACAATACTTTGGCCGTAGTGATTGTTGTTAACTTTTTTTGAATCGCCGTCAAGGACGACCTGCTGATAGGCCATGGAAAAAGCCACCTGAAAAAGTTCCTCTATCTTCGGTAATGTGTACTGGTCAACTAGAATATCTTGGTTTGAAGTGATGTAGTAATCACAACAGACATGCACCGAACTATTTTAATTTAGTATAGTAACCATTGGCGTCCCCCAATCGCTTTAGACTACCTATTCAAGTACCCCTAAACTCACTAGTTTCTCGATCTCCTTTTATACTTTTTCTTTAATGTGAAACGGTAGCCTACAAGCTTTACGAAATTTTGGGGAAGCACCCTCTTTGATTCCTAAAGTAGTTTTCGTTTTATTAAATGTGCCTACGCCTAGGCTGAATAAGCGTGCAGAATACGTGCCAAATCTTTGTCTCTAACATTTACGAGGTTGATTTGTTTTATACCGATTTTGAAAATGGGCATCGCGTTACTACCAAGAATGGGCCGGCAACGGATTTTAATCCCTGCACTTTTTCTAATTTTATTTTCTAATCTTCAGTTAGATTTGCAACATCCAATTGGTTTAATAGCGCTACGACTGTAACACCTTAGCAAAACATTCGTATTCCTCTATTGACAGTTAGTAAAGTGTACTAGTCGCCTTCTGAAATTGCTGAAATTGACGACCGCCTAACTATTTGAATGCGCATTTTTCACAGTAACATTGGCCGTGATGGGGTTTTGCGGAAGAATTTGATCTGCAATAGAATAAAGACATTTCGCCATGCAGCCCTGGACATAATAGATGACTGGTATACCAGAAGTGTGTTTTGGTCACACCCTCTTAAAGCTGAGGTTGTTCTTTTTATGAAAAGTAGGAAGCTGACTAGTCATTTCCTGAATAACAAATTTCTTTGAAATAATTGTTTTGCGTCAAAAACCTCTAAGGCACTGTCAGTTTTGTAGCAGTTGTAAGGGAGCTTTTAACAAGAATAAGGTTTTGCCACCGATGAGGGTGCTCTTGATCCTCATGACTACAATAAAACCGATTCGATCTTATTCGTCAGCTAGTTCGTGAACTAGGTTTGCGAGGAAAATTTCACTTTTACTTCCACCAGATTCCAAAGAACGGATTATCTCTGTTGCTTAGAAGCTTTCCATAGAACGTCATGCTTTGCTCCAAATGCACGTTATTCATATTAGCTGCTTTCTCAAGATCATCTTCAATTCCGTAAACTCTACGTCTCTACTGTCATTTGACTTCATCTGAGGCGACGATATATGGCATTGCTGCGGGAATGCCAATTTGACTTTCCTTGTAGTCCGGACTGGCTTCAGAATCTGATAAAGGAAAGGAATGTAGTTGGATCTGATGACGTCTTTGAGGAGGTCGACAACCTTACATTTCACTTCCTAATCAACCTTGTGTCTGTCTACCAAGTGGAGACATCCACAATCCTGATGGCGATGAACTATTATCAGAAGAACAAATGGAATCAGTGTCTTGTCTGGGTCCATATTTCTGAACTAAGATACTGGGCAGTGCTCAGAGGGAGGCTTCTCAGCACTGACAGCATCCTCTTTAAGGGCTTCCATCAACAATTGTGTCTGTCATGAACGTTACGGTAGATGGCATGACTCTCTAGGTTGCAGACAGTCTAACCGAATCGTTTAAGAAAGCAGAGACCTTTCTGATGTACATAAAATACTGTATATGAACTGACCTTCTAACGAGTTATTATGTTGATGCTATGCATCTTACTATGCTGGGCCAGTTACACCAACTCCGACTACTTCCTATGTGAATATGGGCTGAATGTGCTAAAGACAGATAGATAGTGGTGAGGGCTGGTATTGCAAATACGAAATGCGATGTACTAGTTGCCCTGTCTAAATGCTCGATTCCGAAATAGAAAATATAAAAAACCAACAAAAACGGCCAATTCTAGAGATTTACACAAAACATTTAAGACGACAAGAACATGCAGAGGGAATGAATAAAAGCACTTTCGTTCGAACGTTTTTTTTTTTCGCAAATATAAGAATGGCTCCTAAAAGGCGAATATAGAAGTCTACTAAGTCGGTTGACAAGATTCGAGCAGCAGCTGTTTTATATAATAAGCCGTGCTGAAGGAATTGTGACCTATCTCGAAATGTTTGCACATAGTGCCGGCAAACAGCAATAGCTGACGCTTCCAGTGCCAAGCCAAGCAAAGCCCAGGGATTAGGATGGTAGCAAGAAGCTTTGTGGCTAACCATATTGGTTGGTTGCTAATTAGTCGGAAAGGTAAGGATTTATAAACTAAATAACCTACCAGCTGTGACTCTTATTTTTATAGGTCTGACGATATCCCCTATGAATGTATGGCTTCATCTGCAGCTGACTTTCCGATAAACCTTTAACATTTGTTTTTCGGATAATGGCCCATTTAATAAAACCACTTCTAATTGCCGAAATATTCTAATTCCTCTTTCAGTGGACCAGTATAAAGGAGCAGCAATAAAAGCATAGACAATCTTTAGAAATCTCAGGAGTGCAATTCCTGGAAGTCATGAAAGCTAAATCCCATTTAGCCAGAGTTTTATAATCGTTCCAATAATTCTCTTCCTTTCAGATGATTTTCACCATGAAAATGTCTATCTGCACTGGCATTACCCCCATCTGACACTGTGGCCAGGTCTTTTGTCTTCTCTTCAGCAAATGCCAGCACTGCACTGAAATACCTCGTTCAACAGTGATCCTTTTGCTTCGCTTCAGTTAATCCTCTTTTTGAAATGTAGAACAACAGAGATGAACGATTATGAACCTCGGTTATATGAAAGCAACTAAATGGCCATCACCATGGTAGCTGTACAGGAAGATTCCTAGTGCTGATTATATAAGCTGGCACGTCGACAGGTCATTTATCACTCTCAGGTGAATATGAAACTGTTTTAGTGTGGATATTTCAAAAATATTTGACAAGGCTTTTGAGGAAGCAATCATATACATACATTTCCACAAATAAAGGGGGACCCATCCCGTTTGTTCGACGCTGTATTATTTTGTGATATCTATCTATCTCTTTTTATGATCCTTGCAATCATTTTGCCTGTTCTCCTGACCACCGAAAAATAGTAGTATTCGTGCGTCACTAAAAGGAATTCAATCAAATCCCCCTTAAGCTTTCCACACATTTTATCGACCTGAAAAACTAAAGTTTATGGGGGTAGTCCTTGGTAAAGGGTACGGATACGAGTACTGGTAATCTTCTATTTTTGTTATACTCCCACTTGTGTTTACTCAAGCTCTACTCTATGGTTAATGTTATCTCTCTGTTTCTATCACATACACATTGAAATGGTTGGTCGTTCGGGAATCTGTCTCCCATGAGAACCCTTGAGAGTTGAGATACTCGTGCACGTACAAGCACAAGGAAGGGCACACTGCATTTTATTTACACTCGAACTTTTTTCATAAAATAATTTTCCAAAAAGGATTGCATGATAAACACAAAGGATTTGGAAAACAAATCCTTGTGGATATTTAATTTGAAAATTTACATTTTAATGGTTGGTTGTCATAAGCGCTCTGCAAGCTGGGATGAGGAGCGTGTGAATGGAATACATTATCAGCTATGATAAGTGACAAAAACTGCAAACAAGATGAAATTGTTATTGGAGTGAGTCTGAAAATGTATTTATTGCACGCCGTTGCTTGGGTGAAAATTATGTTTGGAATGAAACATGAAGCATTCTACATGAAATTTACTGCATAGCATTTGAATTAAAACCACAGCTTTTTGGTTTTTGAGCAAAGATACTACTCAACATCCTTGTGTACCTAAAGCAGAATATTCTAGAAGATTAAACGGGAATTTATGGTACGTAAAATTGAAATGACAATATCAATTATTTATATAATTCGTCTTAAGTCTAGCATATAAGGTATAAAAGTTTGTTGAATGTACAACCACAGTATATAAGATATTACATTAGTAAAGGGTGACCTGATGAGAACGATAGGAAAAAAACTTAAATAAAACAACAACGCTGTGAGGTATAAAATAAAGTTGGGCTTTATTTTGAAGCTACGTTCATGCCATTCAAATGACCGCCTCGGCTTCGCTGGCAGTGCTTTAACCCTAGAATGCACGGTCAAAATGACCCCTGTTGGTTTAAAATTAGATTTATTTATATTTTCGTTTAAAATGTGCCTGTTTAATACAAAACATGAATAATATAGTATTTAAGAAAAATGTACATAAATGTATACCTACTCGTATATCAAAAATAAGAAAGTCTTGGGAAACGAAGTCCTTAGACACAATTGCTACATAAGTGGAATGTGTGATCACCACAAATTGGTTTACTACATAGGTACCAATTGTTTTGGGTTTTCTTGTCTTTATTATATGGGCAGTCCGCGCATTGTTTTCTTTTGGAAAGTGGATGAGTGCGGGCTGATGAACCGGCAATTTAAATTGCACATAACTTCTTAGCCTCCTTGACATGACGGCGTGGTGCTGTTCTCCGTCTCCGTCTCATCATATGAGGCATCGCAAGGTCCTTGAGGAATAGTCTCCTCATATGGTTTCAACTCCGAGAAGATAATAAACGAATTTATGGCAGCTGTGTCTAGAATATTCAGAAAAAAGCATTAGAGCCATTCGTGTCACACGCTTGCATGGATAAGTTCTCGCAATCTGATCCATCGTATCAACACCTACTTTGGTTTTGTTGTAGTATGTAATAATTTCAGGTTTTTTTTTGCCCCCATCTGCAACTACAACATCAGATTGCATGGAACTAGTATTGGAACATAGCTGACCAAGGTAAATTTGCTAAGGAAACCAAAACAAGTTGAAAAAACGCCACGATTTTTGTTTGGCTTCATGCTTTGAAAACTTCACATTTGTTTTGTCTAATTGTTCCAACTAGAGTCAGTCGTTGTTGAAGAAGAAGTGCTTGGTTACTTGTTACATTCCTACCACAATTTATTATTGCTTTTGAATCTGTTCTCCTTGTTGTCGTCCACAGTAAATCTTACCATCAATGGCGTATGCAGTGTTTAAATCGCACATCCAATATATTTTGACTCCATATTTTTCAGCTTAGGATGTACTGGATAAATGGACGTCTACTCTTGAAAGTGACTAGTTGCTCGTCAATGGTCACGTTTTCTGAGGCAACATATTTCGTTTGGCAGTTGACCCAATAGAAATTGACCATACATAAGGCATGCTGGGCTTATAGTGGGGTTGACATCCATGCTGGTAAATAATTCTCGTGCATGTATATCCCAGTTCTTCTCTACGCCGGCCAGGAGTAATAAACCAAAAAAAGCCTGCAGCTCGTCATCATCTGCGTCGTTAGGTAAGGTTAGATTAGGTAAGAGTGGCTGTGGAAATAACAACCCACTTAGGCCTATTGGCCCATTGTGATGCTACGTGAATCTATTATCCTTTTACTAATGGAACCAGTTTGAGCTTATAATAAAGCGTAGGAGACTGTTAACGTCTAGGTCTTCTAGGTCGTTTAGGTCATTGTAGAAGAAAGCTCCTACATGAAGTTTTCTTCTCTTGGAGAGAGCTGGACATGTACAGAGTAGGTGGAGGATTGTCTCCTCCTCTTCCTCGTGCATGCAGCTTCTACAGAAATCGTTAGTAAAGGCGCCTTCTTGCGTGCTTGCCTATGAGGCAGTGTCCGGTAATGACACCTATTATGGCGCTGAGATGTTTCCTATCTAAAAGGATCAGACACTTAGATCGACTCAGATCCAGCCTTGGCCAGATCTGTTTGGTCGCTAGACATGTTTGTCCAGCAGTCCACCTAAGGTCCGTTCTTTTATTGGCATCTAGCTTTAGTGTTAGTTTGCACGTAGCGATTGGTATACCTAAACTACCTTTGTCCGGTAGGATAGGTAGAGTGGTTCCAATTTTGGCGAGTTCATCGGCTCTGCAGTTCCCTGGAATGTCTCTGTGGCCCGGCACCCAACAAAGGTGAATGTTGAACTGCTCTGCCATATCCATGAGAGATGATCGGCATTCAAGGACAGTTTTAGAACACAATGAGACCGAGTCCAGGGACTTGATGGCGGCCTGACTATCCGAAAATATGCGGATATCCTTTGCAGATATCACGTTTTTCTTCAGCCAGGACAGAGCTTCTTTAATCGCCAGAATTTCCGCCTGGAACACGCTACAGTGATTTGGAAGGCGGAAAGAGAGGCTTAGATTTAGCTTATCTGAGAAAACACCGCCACCAACTCCGCTGTCGGTTTTAGATCCATCTGTGTAGAGATGGATTGACTTGTCCTCCATGAAAGCATCCTCCTCCCAGAATGATCTAGAGGGTAAGCTTACATGGAAGTTTTTGTCAAACCAAAGTTCAGGTATGGTGTAATCGGTGTTCTCTGTGAGGATTCCTAATGTATTAAGAATGTTGGCGTGGCCAAATGAATTATTTGTCCACTGTTTAGTCGCTTTAAGGCGAATAGCTGCAGTCGAAGCTACTTGCTTGCTAAAAATATCGAGGGGTGTCAAATGAAACAGAATATCTAATGCCGCAGAGGGGGTAGAGCGCAAGGCTCCGCTTGTGCATAGACATGCTGTTCTTTGGACTCTGCTTAGTTTAATGCAGTTGACTACATTTTCCAAGGCCGTCCACCAGATAACCACCCCGTAAGTAAGTATCGGTCTTATGACCAAGATGTATAGCCAGTGGGTTATGCTAGGTTGAAGGCCCCATTTATTCCCAAAGGCTTTTTTGCAAGAGAATAAAGCTATTGTAGCTTTATTGACGCTTTCTTGAATATTAGGTTTCCAGAGGATAACGTTTTTGACAGTATTCCTCTGTATTTTGGCCAATCAGTTTTCCGGTAGTTCCGGAAATCTGGTTAGCTGGGGGGAACATCACTCAGACTGAATTGGATGTATCTATGGTCTGAAAAGGTGTGTTCAGACGATACCATCCAGTTTGTTAGCCTTTGGGTGATGCTGTCGGAGACAAGAGTGATATCTAACACTTCTTGTCGGTTTCTTGTTATAAAAGTGGGCTCATTGCCAATATTGCAAATTAAGAGGTTAGTACTTAAAATATAGTCTAAAAGTGACTTACCTATATCATTGATGTCGGTACTGCCCCATACCGTATAATGTGCGTTAGCGTCGCATCCGATTATGAGGCCAGTTTTTTGCCGTCCAGCTTCCAGTACCACCCTTTCTAGGTTATCACCAGGGAGAGGGCCCACTTGGTCGTGGCCAAGGTAAGCCGATGCCAGCCAGTAGGAGCCTTTGGCAGTCTCTAGTCTGCCAACGGTTGAGTCGGGATCGCTGAGGTTGGGAAGTAGAAATATGGTAGGCTACATTTCACTAATATACAAGTTCTGATCTTACCTTTGTCTCTTGTATAGAGTGGAGCGTCCTTCCATATGATTTTTTTTCAGCTGCAACACGTCGGTCTTCTCTATTCGTGCAGTTACATATCTGCTGACGAATGTCAGATGAAATAAAATGTTCTAGACAAGATTTCTTCGTAGCAGCTCTAACGCCTGCGACTGGACCAGGATGAAATCGAGTGATATTATGACTTCCAACTTGTCTTGCTGGAGGTGGGCTCTCGTGCCAGTATATACCACTGTTTGAAACTCTTTGAGGTATTCTATATTCTAGATTGTTTTCAGATTGTGAAACTGCATGTTCTACAACTTCCTCAACTTGTTCATCTTCTGAAGATGAGCTATTTTCATCGTCAAAATCCTATGATGTATAAAATATCTTGTTCCGAATAATTTTCGGTAAGACTCATCGTTTAGATTTTTTTTGTACACTATGAAAACTATAACAACACTGGGTTCCTCGATGTGCATGCAATAACGTACACTATCGATATAGGCTAGCAATAGCCTAATTGTACCCGACTGGTCAAAATGATCCTGTTTATGCATTAAAGGGGTATCGTCCCACATTCAATTCTTGTTCTGATTACATACTTTTTTTTTTGCCTTTTACATTAGAAAGCATAGTAAAAATGATTACCTGAGATGTCGTTGAGATTGAAGTTGAAAGAAAACAAAATATTCAAGTTATAATAAAAATCAGTGTGTGGAAGGTCAAAATGTCGAATGTTGGCCTCGAGCTCATCCAAAGTGTTTGGCTTGTTAGCCTGGACTAAGGACTTGATGTATCCCCAAGTGGTGTCAAATCGCATGATCGCGTCGGCCAATTTATGAACGCTCGCCGTGAAATTACTCAGTCGCCAAATTTGTCCTTCACAACTTCAAGCGCTGCGTCGCTTGTATGGAATCACAGCTCTGATATATTGATATTGTCGAACCCTGCCCACAGAAAGTCGGTTAATATTGCTCTATACTTGAGACCATTGACGGCAACGGTGTCTCCTTCCGATGATGCCGCCATACCATAAACCGCACCAAACAGTCAATCTTTATGAATGGATTTATGCTTAGCTGAAAATTTGTGGATTACTCGTATGTTCACTCCAATAACGGCAATTTTGCTTGTAGACATAGCTGCTGAGCCGAAAATGGGCCTCGTAGGGGAAGATGGATTTTTTGGCCAGTATCCGGATCTCCTGCAAAAATTTCGAGCGCTCACTTACCGAACTCGCGACGTTTTCTATGGTCGTCCGGCTTCAATTCTTGCGTCACCATAATCTTATATGGACGTAGGCCGAAAACTAACCACAAAATAAGCCGGGTTGACTCTATGGCGATGATCAATTCAGCTGATCGTCACCGAATTGACATTTCTTGGTCTTCTTCGATGGCCTAAGATCCAAGAGGGTATACTCACACTCAAACTTTTCCACGGTGCGACAAATTGAATGCACGCTGAAGACGAAATTCACGTTCTGTATTTATAACTGAGCCGGAATTTCGATATTTTTTAATAATTTCCACACGTTTGGCAAGCGTAAAACGATGCACGATGAAATGACAAACCTTACTGAATATTTTGACAGCTGGATGTCATTGGTAACTTTGACAGCTGCTGAAACATAGCAACTGGAAAACTATCATTGCTATCTGGTCACCCGTTATGTAACTGGCACTATATGTGCCATATTGTTAAACTGCTGTTATTAAAATTTTATAATAATCAGCGTTTTGCTTATAAGCGATGACTTTGACTTGAGGGACACTGCAACAATTTGGAAAGAAACAGCAGTGTATTGTATAATACAGAGTATCTATTAGTTTCCCCTCTTATCTTTCTGATATTAAGTGTTTACAGGCTGCTACACCCTATGTTTATTCATATGACCAGTATCTTGTTCTCATATTGGTTAAGAATCTCTCAAATGTAGTTCTATTAATCTACTATTCAGTTGTTTACTAAGCATATGAATTGGAGGTCAGTGAAGTTCGATTTGAGTACACAGGTTATGCTGAAACATTTATTCGTTCAGCTTTTCCCATTATTAGTATTTAGTATTTATTAGATCTACGATAGAGGTACATCAACAGACCAAGAAAGAAAGAAAATATATATAAAGTACAATAATTATAAATTATCTTAATGCTAACAATGCGAGTTCCTTAAATCTAATTCTGGGTAATACAGTATCGAGTTGATCATATACAAGATGAAATAATCTACAGCAAAACGTAACAGGCTCATTGGCTCCGTATGAAGTGGAGTGATGAACTTCAAATAACAATGGTCTTGCTCTAAGAACCCTTAGGGGGGCATAAATACCAATTAATGAAAGCAAGTTCTCAAAGTCAATGGAGAAACATAGCAAATCTCTGACGAACATAACACAATGCATTTTACGACGAACTCCGAGGGAATCAAAACCCTACAGCAAACATTTAGAGCGGTGTGAATAGTAGACATTGCCATTCAGAAAGAAACAGCGTAATAAAAAGCGCAAGAGGTTTTTTCTAACTTTTTCTCTTCTATTAATGTTTTTCAATGAAAACGGGTTCCAAACAACACTATAATATTCCACATATGGACGAACCATGCTTACATAAATGGCCTTGAGAGTATAGGGATCCTTGAAGTCTGATGAATTTCTTTTCAGAAATCCTAGAACAGAGTTAGCTTTTGACATTAATTTGTCAACATGGGGATGAAAAGTGCGTTTACTATCAAAAACAACACCAAGGTCTTTAAACTCAACTGCAACATTAATTGATTCGTTTCCAAGACGATAAGCAGGGGTTAGATTATATTGTGTTCTATTATATGACATAGAGGCACATTTTTCGATATTAGTCAGAAAAAATTTTATATCATCCGCATGCAAAAGACAAAGACAATTTTATAATTCTTGGCAAATAATTTATAAAAATGAGAAAAAGGATTGACCCAAGATGGTTGCCTTCCGGCACACCAGACGCAACATTAATTTCAACCGAAAATAAAAGTCCGATTGAAACGAATTGTTTTCTCCCAAACAGATAGGACTTAAACCATGAAAGTAATGGGCCGAAAAATCCGTAACACTCAAGCTTTTTTATAAGGATATGCAAGTTAATTCTACTACACGCTTTCACGAAATAAGTATAAACTGTAGCAAATGAAACAATCTTCTCTGGCTGAGTATCACTTTAATACTGAAGTCTTTAAAGGGTTTACAATATAACAATTAGTCTTCTACTGTATAACTATAATTGGTCTTATACTATAGTCTTATATTATGATTGTGGTATACTGTCTTCTATACCTCCCCCTTTTATTTATTTATTTTTTTTTTTTGATAAGTCTTAAATAATTCTAAATAATAAAAGATATAAATTCATAATTTTAATAAGGTAAAAAATAAAAAATAACAAAAATATGTAAATATAATAAAAATATTTCAGTTTCTCTTATATATTTTTCCACTTCTAACATAGTTTTAAGATTGTCTGCCACTGAAATTTCTTTATGACTTTTACTCCGACTCAGGCCTTGACCTTAAGAATATGCTATTCCTTCTATAAACATTTTTGTTACTATCTTCAACTAAGTAAGAGCGAGGTGTATTACATACATTCAAAATTTTTCCTGGAGTCCAGCTATTGTCTTTTTGAATATAAATTTTTTGATCTCTGCAAAATGGTTTTCTAGTTCTCGAGTTTTTGTTGTAGTATTTTGCATATTGTTCAGTTTTATTTTTAAATTGTTCCTGTATATTTTCATTTATAAGTGGTCTTAGCATATTATCACTTATTGGAAGTTTTGTTCGTAGCCGACGATTATATAAAAGTTGAGATGGAGAATATGTCATGTCTTTAACTGGAGAGCTGCGATACTCAAGTAATGCTGTGCAAAATTCCTCATGAGAACAGTTTTTCTTAAGCATTGATTTTACAATTCCTACTGCTCTTTCTGCTAAGGCGTTACCTTTTTCGTATCCGGGGCTACGAGTTCTTAACTGAACTTGCCATCTTTGTAAGAAATTCTTTAGTTCACGTGCCGGAAATCGGTTGTTATCGGCGATAATTATTTTTGGTACTCCTAGTCCTGCAAATAATTCCAACCAATGCCTTTTAACCTCTGCGGCTGTTTTGTTTTTTAGTTTACGGACATCAATCCATTTTGAAAAATAATCAATTGTAACTAAATAGCTGTTATTTTCAAACTCAGCTATATCGCATGCAATTTTTTCCCATGGAAGCGCGGGTATTTCTTGAACTATCATTGGTTCTTTCTGGTTTTTATTTTGGTATATTTGGCACAATGGGCAATTTATTATAACATTTTCTATGTCCATATCCATTCCTATCCAAAAAAGAAGTTCCTGTGCTCGTTTTTTTGTTTTTGTTATGCCAAAATGACCTTCGTGAAGAGGGCGTAAAATTTTCAGTTTTAATTTTGAGGGAATTATTATTCGATTTTCATAAAACACAATTCCTTCATCTGTATGTATAAAATCTTTTATTTTGTAGTATGGTTTTACTTCATCACTGCATTTTTCTTTTCTTAACGGTCATCCTTCTTGGCAGTATTTTATTACATTGCTTAGCGCTTTATCATTAGCAGTTTCTGAAACCAATTCTCTTTTTGATCCTTCCGTCACATCAATGCTCAACACAGTTTCCATTATTTTTCTCTCTTCCATAGCTTCTTCAGTTTTTAAAAAATGCCTTGAGAGATAATCGGCAACATGCATGTATTTTCCAGGGACCCATTCCAAATTTAAATCATATTTCCACAGTTTCATTAACATGCGTTGCAATTTACCTGATGGAACCTTATGAATGTCTTTTTTAATTAATGTCGCTAGTGGCTTATGATCGTTTTGTATCGTAATAGTTTGTCCATATATCCAACGGTGAAACTTATTCACCGCAAACAGAATTGATAATAGTTCTTTTTCTATCTGAGCATATCTCTTTTCCCGTTCAGATAACGCTCTGCTAGCAAATGAAACGATGCGCTTTTTTTGTATCAGACAGCAGCCTATTCCATCTTGGCTTGAGTCGCACTGAATTAAAATTTCAGTTCCGGGATCAAACGGTGCAAGTGCCGTTGCCTTGCAAATTTCTTTTTTAATATTATCTACTACAGCTGTATGTGATTCTGTCCATATAAATTGTGAGTCTTTTTTTAAAAATGCTCTTAATGGTGCACTCAACTCGGCCATATTAGGTACAAACTGTCTTACATAATGTATCATTCCTAAAAATTTTTGAATTTCAACCTTGCTCTTCGGTGTTTCTAAGTTATTTATGCTTTCTATCCTGTCTTTATCAATTTCAATTCCATTTCCCGTAAATACCAGACCTAGATATTTAACTTTTTCTACGCAGTATTGAAATTTAGAGGGATTAAATTTAATATTTCTTTCTCTAGCTCTATCCAAAACATTTCTCAAATTCTTATCGTGTTCCTTCTATGTTGCCCCCATTATTAAAATATCATCTATGTAGATCATCACACCTGGTAGATCTCCAAAATTTTGTGTATTCATGCGTTGAAAAACCTCTGGGACTGTTGCGATACCGAAAAGCAAACGGTTAAACTGAAAATTTCCATATGGAGTCGCAAATGTGCAAAGCTCAGCTGAAGACTCGTCCAATTTTACATGCCAAAAACCATTCTTGATATCAATTACGCTAAAGAATTTTGCATTTCCAATCCTTGCTGTAATGTCTTCAACCGTTGGAAGAAGAAATTTTTCCATAGGATCTAGGCAAATCCTTATAGCGCCATGTGCTTTCTTTACTATGACTATATTTGAGACCCAATTTCTAGGGGTTGATACCGGTGATATGATCTGTAATTCAACCAACTCATTCAGCTTATGTTTTAACTGATCGCACAGTTTTATTGGTACTCTTCTTGGTGTTTTAATGCTACCTTGTGCACCCTCAACTAATTTAATCTTATGCACCGTTGGAAAACATCCTATCCCCGTAAAAGTTTCTTTAAATTCATTTAAAATTGTTTCCTTACTATCTATTTCTGTTTTTGTTATTGCGTTAACCCGTTGTATTATCTTTAAATTAAGGCATGCCTTTAATCTTAATATTGATATATATTTTTCACGAACTATAATAAAATCTTCAACACTTACTCTGTTTTCAAACATGCAAACCATTTTACAAGATCCTAGTGGATATATTTTTTCTCCTCCATATGCTTCCAGAACTACTGTTGTTGAATTCATAACCTCATGCTCTTTTATTATATCAAATACTTCTTTAGAAATTATATTAGAGTCAGAACCTGAGTCGAGCTTAAAATTGACATAACTATTCATCACTCTTTTACGTTCTATCCATCTGGAATTCAAAATATTAATTTTATCTGAATAGATTGAAAAAACAAAACGTTCTACATCATCACCTTCCTGATTAACAGAGTATACATTTTTAATTTTTTGCATCTTACACGCTATCGCAATATGATTCTTCTTGTTGCACACCTGACATTTTTTCCCAAATGCTGGACAAAACCCTTTTTTATGCGAAGATTTGCAGTATGAACAATTTTTTACGTAACTTGAACTACTGTAATTTTCTCGTGCTGCCTTTTGCTGCCATCTTGGATTCCTTTGTTCCCCTCTGTTATACCGACCTCGCTGATTTTGGTTGCTGTTTTGCGTGTGGTATTTTCCACCTTTGTCTCGTTCTCTCACTTCCCACACCTTTGCATGGCCCTCTTCCTTCACTCTTACTGCATTTTTATCCGCTAGCCTCATCATCATTACCGCTTTTTCATAATCGACATCATCTGATTTTAATAACTTTTCCCACACTTTTCCGTCTGCTATTCCCATCACAATCTTATCTCTTAACATTTCACTTTCCTCTTTAAATTTGCATGCCTTTACTACTCGTAGTTTTCTTATGTCAATTAAGAAATTTTCAAAAGTGTCTCCAATGCTCTGCTTTCGTTTGTAGAATACATATCTATCGTAGACAGTATTCGATTTTGACGCACAGTAATTGTCAAACGATTTAAGCACTTTTTCATAATTTCTTAAGTCTTCACACGTGAGGTCAAAAGTTTTAAATGTTTTCCTTGCTTCATCTCCAATTTGATTTAAAAAAACCGCAATTTTCTTTTGATCTGCTTTATTTTCTGGACCAGCTGCCACAAGAAATATTTCAAAATTGTCTTTAAAATTTTGCCAGTTGTCGGCTGGGTTAGATGTCAAATCCAAATCATCCAATTTCTTCACAAAATCCATTTTAATTAAGCTTACTGAAGTCTTCTTTTTTATTGTCCCGTGTGTAATCATAACTTAATTTGATCTCAGACCGACTGCGCCATGTAGCAAATGAAACAATCTTCTCTGGCTGAGTATCACTTTAATACTGAAGTCTTTAAAGGGTTTACAATATAACAATTAGTCTTCTACTGTATAACTATAATTGGTCTTATACTATAGTCTTATATTATGATTGTGGTATACTGTCTTCTATATAAACTACGTGCACTTGCTTGTGCTTCTCAATTGGACCCAAGCAATGATTGGTAAACTGAACTAGGTTAGAGCAAGTCGAACGACCTTTCCAAAATCTGAAAATGCTGAGAATCACTAAGATGAATATCATCCGTTCCTTCATTATGCGATGCAAAAGTTTAGGTATAATAGACAGTTTAGAAACTAGTCTATAATTCGAAACTTGGTCTTTATTACCACCCTTATAAATTGGTGTTATAAGCGAATATTTCCAATCAACAATAAATGTCCCACCAGCCAAGGACTGATTCAAAATATAGAGCAGGGGGTAGCTAAGAGAATCAGCACAAGATTTTAAAACTACCGGGTAAAAACCCAAGAAATCTGGATCCTTCAAATCCTGTAATGCCAACAATAATTCGGATCTAATAAGTACTATAAAAGAGCTTGAGGCAGTAAAATCCTGCATGGAATCGGAACAATTCTCATTAAAAGAAGTAAGGCTAGAGGAATCATAAATACCTTGAAAAAACGACCCGAACATATTCTGAATATCTTTGGGATTACTGGATGATTTGCCTAGAAAATTCATAGTTGACGGAAAACCGATACTAGCCCGTTTTGAATTTATGTATACCCAACAGCACCTTTGGTTGGATTTCAGATTCATTTCCAAGCGTTAAAGGTATTTGTTCGAGAGGAACCTAGAAAAATAAATTCTTTCTCAATCAAGCAAATAATTCGTAATTTGCTCCTTTTAAAGTTCTTATGAACTCTGTTTTTGGCATATTTAAGATTAAGTAACCGTTGGTTATACCATGGTGGAGTCGTTTTAGTCGTTTTAGTCGAAAAAAATCTTCGAAAAAGCGTTAAAATTTTCAGCCACTGAGTTATACCGAAGTTCATCACCCCAGTCAACTGACGCAAACTGATCGCTCATTAATTTCGGATTGGAACTATTAAATTGAAAAATGAATTGAAAAGAATTCAGTCGAATCACTAAACAACTTTTGACAATTATAGGCGTAAATTTTGATTAAAATAATAATAGCGTTATGAGACACAGAATTTCTTATCAAAGGCAAGCTAGGATCAACAGAAACATTCATATCTTCAGATGCAAAAACAAGATCTAACAAATTATTAAAATAATTACGAATATTACTAAATTGGCAGAGATCTAATGACTGGAGAAAGTCAACACTTCAGAGTTACCTATTTGCCAATTTGCGTGCTGATCCGTATCTGGAGTAGTCTGAGCTAATACTCTAGCTGTTGTAAAACTTTCTGTGTCATCATGTCTGGGCCTTAATTGATTTTGATGGCGTTTCCAAATGCCTTTGGGAGTGCGAACTAAATATGTTATGGAACCAAGTTGTGATGTCACAGTTCCTTCATACCATCTTGGGCCCTTTGTAAAATTACGAACGTAAATAGGCTGATTGATTGCAAACTTCCAACGTGATGACCCACGACTGGTGAGTTTACTGTTGGGCGCTGTTTGAGATAAAACAGTCCGATGCTGTCTAACATGAAGAGTTTCATCAGGACTTTTTCCCGTAATAGGATTAGGCGTTGTCCTATATGTCATTAGATATTTTGATAAGGCAGTATCAATACATTTCTCTTCCTCGTAGATCTTTCTCAAGTTCGTTTTAAATGTGCGAACAAAATGTTCAGCTTCTCGATTCGATGCGGGATGAAATGGTGCGGTCTTCAGATGTTGTATTCCATTGTAAGTACAATAGTTTTCCAACTCTTTTGATGAAAATTGGGGACCGTTGTCGCTAACGATTACATTTTCAGTATTCCGTTTCGAAGTTGGTGAGGAATTACTACTCGTATGTAATCGGTGTTGAGTAATATATCTCCTTTTTCCGTAGTGAGCGAAAATCTTCGGTTGAAGTAAGGCATTAAGTGTTTTTCACTTGTAGGCAGAGTTTCTGGCAATATCGTTGGCATTCACAGGAAAATCCTCGACTTTGTCCTCGATCTCAGAGGTGATTTCCTGGCAAGCTTCTTCTAACGCGTCAAATTCTCTACCTGTCCCCACTGGTAGACGTGACAGTGCATCGGCGTTGGCATGCTTGTTTGACGGTTTATAGCGTATTTCGTAGTATTTGGCTATAGTTGCGTTGCGGGCCGGTGAGCGTTTTTGATGCATGAGCTTTTGGCTATTCTGTACCATCTAGAACCATCCGTTGCTAAAATAATAGGCAATTCGGGTCTGAAATGAGCTAAATATGTTGCATATTCGATTTGGTGCTTCAGATTTTGAAATGCTTCTTCTTGTGGAGTTTGCCATCGAAAATTCACATTTAGTTTTCGAAGTTCATTCAGCTAATTGAGAAAAGTTGTTTATAAAACTGTTATAGTAGTTTATCTTACAGATGAATGACTGCAACTCCTTAAGATTTTTCGGACGAGGCAATTTTCTGATGGCTTCCACTTTGCTTTCAGCTGGGCGTACACCTTTCGAGCTAACAATGTGACCCAACGAAGATTAACTCGCAGACCATTATCCGACAATCGCTTAAAAACGGCTTCTAAATTCCTCAAGTGCTCTTGCATATTTTTCCCTGTAACCAGTATATCGTCTAAGTATACAGCGCATTCAACATCTGACAAAACTGCTTCCAGTGTTCGCTGAAATATTGCGGGTGCGCTGGCTATGCCAAAGGGTAGACGCTGGTATTGGTAAAGACCCAACAGTGTGTTAACAACAGCACACTTTTTTGCTTCTTCTTCCAACTCTATTTGCAAATATGCATCGGACATATCAAGCTTACTGAAGTATTGGCCTTTGGATAGCTTGTGGAATAACTCTTCGGGTCGAGGAATTGGATACTGATCAATCTCTAGCTGTGGGTTAATAGTAACCTCACAATCTCCACATATGCGCAACTTCTGATTACGCTTCGGCACTATTACGATTGGTGCAGCCCATTCGCTAAATCGAATGCGCTTCCAGATGCCCTCTTCCTCTAAACGATTTGCCTCCAATTTAAACGTGTCCAGCTGTGCATATGGAATTGGACGCGCCTTGAAATATTTTGGTTTTGCGGAAGATTTCAAATAGAGTTTTGCCTTGACTGAATTGCAGTGCCCTAGCGATGATGTAAATAAATCAGAATATTTAGCACATACTGCATCCACATCGCTTGCTGACACACTCTCTAGCACACATGTTTCGCTACCATGATCAAATTTAACACTCAAACCAAACGCTTCAGCCCAATTCCAACCAAAAATTTTATCGCCGTGCTCTGTATTAGTGATAAGTAATGGTAATTTCTTCGTAAAACCATTAAACGTCACGTCAATATTCATTTCCCCTAGTAAGGGACTTCTACCCCGCCATACGACTTCATTTTACGATTTGTTTCTTTATAATCTGGACAACTGATTTCATTATACCCAGGCAAACCTATCATCGATTTGCTTGCACCCGTATCCAAAAGAAATTTCACCTTACGACTATTTATTTCTAATGTCAAAAACAATTTGTTTCCAATTACCTGCACGGGGTCATCAACTGAAAATATGCTATCTCCAGAGATAATGTTGACTTGATCATTCTTAATGGGCCCAGTTCGGTGATAATGTGAAAAAAACGATTGGTGTCAAGCGAAGGGCATACTGGAGATATGTGACCTTTCTTGTTGCATTTATGACAAACAGCACTTAAGAATCTGAAATTCGCTTTGGGATGATGACTAAAACAACCAGAACACGATTTTTGTGGGATACTGTTTTTATGATGCTGTTGTTGTTGTCGGTTTCTCGTTTTTCTTCGCTCTCTACTTGGTCCATACTATTGTAGATTGCTGTAATTTGATGAAGACGATAATTGATTTATTTCAATTGCTGGCTCTAATTGTTCGCTTTTTAATAACTGGATGGACTTTTGTGTTATTTCATATGCTTCTGCGATTGAATTTACTTCGTCTAATGTTGGATTCGTTTTTTGTAGGGCTGATGTACACACGGCGTCGTGCGGCGTGTATAGAATTATGGAATCTCTTATCATCTCGTCGATGTATTCTTTTCAAAGTGGCAATTTCTTGCAAGACCTCGTAGTTCAGCAATCCACTCGGAGTACGATTGGTCTCTTTGCATGCGGCATCTAAAAAAATCAAAGCGGTATGTACAAACATGCACTTTCCATTTAAAATAGTTAGACAGCTTATCAATTAATTTCTCATATGGTTCTGAAGCTAAATTAGAGGATCCGTACAATTTACCTAAGCGTTCGTAAGTCTCCGAACCAATCCATGAAAGGAAATAGGCGCGTTTTTTATCTTGACTTGAAACACCGTAGGCTGTAAAGTGTTGTTGCAATTGCTGTTGATAAGTGACTCATGAGCATTTATCTTTATCGAAAGCGCAAAATGGTGGAATATGATGACTGCTTTCGCCATGTTGAATAGTAGGCTCAGATTTAATACTTAAACTTTTAACAAAATTTTCCAAAAACTTGTTTTGATTTATTATTTAGCGAACCAATTGCTCTAGTTAAAGCCTCACTCATAATTGAATATTAAATTACCGAATAGTTAATAAGTACATGCAGTTTTACCATGCGGCTGACAATGTCCTTTTGTTTTTTTACTTATGTAAATAAAGTATATAATGTACATAGGCACGCGCAACGCGGGAACTGTGATTAAACTACTCGTCGCCAATTGTTGTGTTCCGTGAAATAAAAGATCTACTAATACTCCATTATAATTATTCAGATACTTAATATATTTATTAGTTTAATTCAGGTTACAAATCTAGTCAAGTTAGTTTAAGTTAGAGTGAATGCGAAACGATTAGGGTGAGAGCCAGTAACGAACTGACTTGCTGAGATGACGTGTGCATATGTGGTGGCTTATTGCCCCTGTATGTATGTATGAAGTACTCATCAGTAGCACTTTATTTCCATCAGAAAACCAATCGAGTTTACTAATTTAATCACCAAGAACACGAAAGTTAATGGAACGTTGGTTTACGAAAGTTGAATTGACTATATCAACAGTGT
This sequence comes from Volucella bombylans, assembly GCA_949129095.1. Classification (NCBI taxonomy): domain Eukaryota; kingdom Metazoa; phylum Arthropoda; class Insecta; order Diptera; family Syrphidae; genus Volucella; species Volucella bombylans. Next base: position 100,940 of record CASBSA010000083.1, read on the forward strand.
TGTGCATATCAATAGCAACCATTTCACCCTTTAACATTTTTTAAATATAACTTTTTTTTATTTACTATAAGTTTCATTTAAATTTTTTTTTATATAAATTAATATGCAGATTCATGAAAAATAACAAAAACTAACTTTTTAATTCAAGTGTTTCAACTCAATAAGTAGAAAAAAATAATAATGAAAGTATTGCACTATGCATAACTAAAGCAACTACAAAATTGAAAGTAGATAAATGGTTTTTTTTATTAGTATTTTGTAAAATAGTCTTTGTTTTGTATAACAGAGGCACATCTTTTTGGCATTGAAGCTATTAAATTATCAATAGTACTTTGTGGAATGCTTCTCCAGTTTTCTTTTAGTGCTTGAACTAGGACGGCTTTGTTCGGAAAGCGCTGCCCACCAACTCGCCGCTTGAGGATGCCAAACAGATTTTTGATTGGGTTCAGGTCAGGTGATTGGGCAGGCCAATCCAATACCCGAACCCTATTTGCTGCCAGCCACTCTTTACAAACTTTTCCGTGTGTTTAGGGTCATTGTGATGTTGGAATACCCAGTCTGGTGGTATTTTCCGCTGAGCAAAAGGCAACATGACTGACTCTAAAATCTGCTTGTAGGCAAACCGATCCATTATCCCTTCAATTTCATGTAAGGGTCTTTTCCCAAAACCAGAAAAGCAGGCCCAAACCATTGCCGAACCTCCTCAGTGTTTTACAGTGGCTTTGCAGTTTTGTGGTTTTAGTCGTTCCCCCTTTCGCCGAAGAGCAGTTGTCATACCATCGCTTGCAAAAAGGTTAAACTTCGATTCATCGCTAAATAGCACATTGGTCAGTAGTCCAATGGAAGTGTGCTCAACCTGAAATATGAATAAATTTTATAAATTCAATCAGCAATATTTTAACGCAAATATCATGCTTTTTCTCTAAATGCTTCCTGGTCAGCAATGGTTTTCTAGCCGGCCTATAACTTTTGAAACCTGCTTCTATAGCACGTCGGCGAACAGTACTTGAGTCTACATCTAAATTTAGCTGTTTAACTACCGATTACGATGATAAAAATAGATCTTTTTTTATAGCCAAAATTATTTTTCGGTCCATTCGTTTTGTGGTCTTCCATTTCAGTCCGCACAAGTGAATGGTTTTAATAGATTTTGTGGCCTTATACTTTTTAATTAAGCGCGAGATGATCGACTTATTGATATTATACTTTTTACCAAAGAAATTCGAGAAAATCCTCTTTCAAACTCATCGATTATTTTTTGTTTAAACTTTGGGGATATTTATCGCGAGCCATGATGCACTTAAAAATAAACACACTTCTTTGTTCCAAGCTACAATTGCAAATGCTCCTAATGTTTGAATCACCATCAGTAACTCACAAAACATGAAATGTAACAGTAATTTATTGTTAATCAGGTGAACAAAATCACAATCGATAAAGTTGCTTTTGTTATGCACAACTGAAAAACAATCATTCTAATTGTATTGCTCGATTCTTAAGTACCGTTAATTTGTGTATCATTTTCGCTATTGTTGTATTAAACAGAAATCATTGCTAAATGAAACGGATGAGCAAAATTTTAAATAAAGCAGTAAAAGTATGTTAAAAGTTAAAGGATTCAAATAAGTAACATTAGTTGCTATTGATATGCACAACACTGTATATTTTGTAAGTGCTTATCATAAACAGATGCTGTACTATTTGTGGGAATTACTTTAAACTTTAAATTTCCGTTGTATATTCCACACCATAACTCCGTATAAGGGAATCTGCTACGGAGGTGTATAACCAACAAATTACATACTTTTATTGGGTTGTATGTCTTTTGAGAAGTCTACTGCTGTTTTGCTAGTGTGATGGGCCAATGCAGTCATCTTCAGTTTCTCACATGTAGTTTTCTCGGCAAGTACTTATTTTCCTTTGCAACCTTATTCCGTATTCTTTTTTCTTAGGTTGAATATGCTTGCCGATGTTGATCCAAGAGCCTTGCTTTGTTATTGTACTACCATCGACTATTGCTTTTAATAGATCTATCGGCAAACTATAGTAATTAAAGATATTCTCGGTGAAGAAATAAAATTCTGACTAATTCTTTCAGGGGCTGTTACTTTTATTTCTAGTGATAGGAGCTCATTTAAGGAGTACTAAAGGATACCATACTTGTACTAACTGTGCACATTACGACACGCAACGTTTCTGGGTCAATATTGGTAATTTCTGCTTAAATATTTTACTTAGGCTCCCAAATTGGCTTAGGTTTGTTCAAGTAAATCCACCCCATTATGTACATCCACAAGAAGAAATCAGGCACTGTCAAATCCGAGGAAGGAGGAATACAAGCGGATCGTGCGTTTTCGAAATAAAAAAGTTCTAGAAGAATCTCCTTTATTGCCTAAGCGGCATCCTGCTAGAGCCATATATTAGGGTTATTCTGAATAGCCGGACGTAAAAAATTCACTGTCATGAACCTATCCATTGCCCCAGTGATGGTTTGTAGATTTTCATCATCACCTTCTAAAAACATATAGACCGACGGTTCTATCGGCCAAAATTCCACGTCCAACAGTGGAAGAGTGTGTGCTATTCTCAAATTAAAATTTTTTTTTTACAGATGCAATGAAAATCCGGCCAAAATGAATTTACCACCTTGATCAAAAAGAATAACCACCGTATGGCGCTCTCATTGTTCCGATTTGAGTTCTGTTTTTTTGTTAAGTTGGTAAATCTGTTGTTGACATTCCCTCTATATCTTAACGTCATAGCTTGACATTTGCAAAAGTTACGTAGCCAAGAGCACATCTATCTCTGTGTGTGTTGGCGATTTTTTACAATTTTAGAAATGGATTTAAATTTGCAACAACGAACTTCGTATTAAATTTTGCGTAAAAAACGCATTTACTGGTGCGCGAACGTCGAAAATATTGGAAGTGTTTCGGCAATGATTCTCTAAAGAAAACGGTCGTTTGCCAGTGGCACGAGCGGTTCAAAAGTAATCGTGAGTCAATCGAAGATGATGGACACAGTGGCAGACCATCGACATCGAAAACCGACGAAAACATTGATGGGGTAAAAGAAATGTTGGCCACTAACCGGAAATTAACCATCAGCGAGATGGCGGAGGACTTGAACATTGCCTATGGATCCGTCCAATACATTTTGGTTAATGATTTGGGTTTCCATCGTGTAGCAGCAAAGTTGGTGCCAAAAGACGTCAATTTCATGCAAAACAGAGACCGTGTTGACGTCGCAGAAACGATGATTTGCGAGGCTGAATCCGATCCCGCATTCATCAAAAGGATCGTTACTGGAGACGAGACTTGGGTTTATGAGTACGACACGCAATCCAGACATCAGGCAAGTGAATGGCGTTCACCAAATGAGCCGAGACCAAAAAACCGGGTCGTTTTCAGTCAAAAAAGAAGGCAATTCTCAAGGTTTTCATGGATTACAACGGTATAGTGCATCATGAATTTTTGCCAGAAGGCCAGACGGTAAACAAAGATAATTATTTCGGCGTTATGAGACGTTTGTGTGAAGCAATTCGCCGAAAGAAACCAGAATTGTGGGCACAAAACTCGTGGATTTTGCACCATTGACGAAAAATGCAACAAATACCATCAAACAGCCACCGAATTCACCTGTTTTGGCTCCCTGTGACTTCTTTCTGTTCAATTGAGTTAAAAAACCACTATGGGGAACGCGTTTCGGCAGCCGAGAGAAGTAATGGAAAATTTGCAGGAAGCACTGATGGACATACGGAAAACCAAATATAAAAAATGTTTCGAGGGTTGGATCAAGCACTGGCATAAGTGTGTTGCAATAGTTGGGATTACTTTGAAGGGGACAATATGGATTTAGATGAATAAACGTTTATTTTTAATTTTCTGAATAAATTCCGGGAACGTTTTGATCAAGATGGTCGGGATTTATTAGATAGATAAGTATTCTACTCCTCTTATAAACCTAACTAAACACAGCAAAATCAATATTTTTTCATTGACCCTATAACCAAGTAACAAGGATTCAATAAAGCCAATTGATCCTGACATTTACATTACAACATCTGTGAAAAGAAAATTAAAAATCCATTTGATGCTTCACCTTTACCAAGAATAATTACACCTAGAATGCTTTTCCGCCTTTTAAAATCCGTCGCCTCAGACACAATAGTCCTAAATGCCTCTGACCGGATTTTCCAGCTCTATGATGCATACAATAATATCTCATTCAACGATTTCATTCCTCTAGCATGTCGATTTACGAGTAGAATTTTCCAGAGACTTTTGAACTGGAAATATACTGATGTGCATCTGACAAAGTGTTATTGCAAAAGGTGGGGTGAATTCCATTGTTAGCAGTTCCACAAGGCCACATGCCAGCAGGTGCATTGAGGAAGATATTTATCGCGAACCGAACACCGTATGCTTGCACGTAAAATGGAACCGAATTCGAAATTCGCTTATTTCTATTTGCAGATACGGATAAATTTATTCCTTTGCAATCGACATCGGGGTTCGTTGCTGAATAGAAATTGCTGTCTAGTCGTTTCATATAGTCTGTCGGGTTGGCATTGCATTCAGGCATTTATTTGGATTTTGACAGCAATGCATTTCTGATTGGAGTCAAATTTAAAGATAAGAATGAAAGTCAAATATTGGGCTTACAAGGAAATGTCTTACGTGTGATCAAACCGATTGCAGATTTTCGTATGTTTTGACAAAAAAAACCATTTGCAGTGGTTGTAAGTCAAATTTTACTGTCAAGAACAAATATTTCGTTGAAACTACATATTTAGTATGATTTCTGCTTTTATTTTTGTCAATATCCAAACAAAATTGAAAAGCACTCGAATAGTCGGGAATGAACTAGCACTCTAAGAGCGAGGCCTTATTAAAATACAACTTTGCGCCTTCGTTTTGTAGTTGTCGCAAAGGAATGTCTCATGGATATACGAGTATAATACTTCGCCCTCTCCACCGATTCTTCATAATTTAGTTCATTACCATCAGGATTGCGTATATCTCCGCTTGGAAGAGGAGTGAAATCTAACATTGCCGTTGTCCAGAAAAACACTAGAGCCGCATAGATCGCTTTTGGAGCTATCCATGAAGATCGGCTCAGACACTGGCCGAAACCAGCCTTGGGCACATGGAAAGTCAATTTTGTGTTTTTTCCGCTGTAGGAGTTCTGGTGTCATTGCATCAGACGGCAACTAAGTACTCGCTTGTCAACAGCCTCGCCACATTGAAAGCATCGGTTCCCACTAGATCACCGAAATCAAGCAGTGTTGGGCGCGGTTAGTACCTTGATGGGGGGGACCACATGGGATGAAAATGCAACTTTATTGTGGAAAAATGGTTACAAATGAATCATTCAAAGTATTGCCCATCGCTAGCTACAACTTTTTCCCATCTTCCTGGCAGAGCTCGAATACCATTACGGTAAAATTGTTCATCTTTTGAGGCTCTCCACGCATCAACCCATTTTTTGACGTCTTCATATGAGCGGAACTGCTGATCAGCCAGACCATGTGTCATCGAACGGAACAAGTATAGTAATAGTCAGACGGCGCAATATTTGGGGAATATGGCGGGTGGAGTAGGACTTCCCATTTAAACATCTTCAGGTAGGTTTTAACGGGTGACCGAACGTTGTCATGCTGTACAATCACTTTTTCGTGTCTCTGCTGTATTCCATTTCCATTTGGCACAGATCCTCATCGAGCATTGTCTCCAATTCACCGTCTTCGAAGGATTTTGGCCTTCCTTCACGCCGACTATCGTCAACATCGCAATCACCGTCTTTGAAGCGACGGAACCAATCATGGCACGTTGTTTTACTTAGAGCAGCATCTCCGTAAACTTTTTGGAGCTCTCGATGTGCTTCAGCTGCCATTTTCTTCAAATGAAAGAAGAAAATGCATACTTCCCTCAAATGGCGATTATTTAGCACAATATCAGACATTTTCACACAGCCAAAAGTAAATGACGCAAGACCAAAGTCATAAGATAGTCTGCGCACAAGTTCATCAAAGACGACTTTGAGAGTGCAACCCATTATATGAATACCAAGGAGAGGAAGATCCATCAATGCGTCCAGAGCGGAGTCATGCGTGCTAAAGAAAGCTCCAATTCAGCAGTTCTTAGAGGCCGTATTCCACCAGACAACCGGCGCATAGGATATAATTGACCTTATCATAGCCATCCAGATCCAGAGGACCCTTCTCAGTGATATTCCCAGGTCTTGCCGATAATTCCTTAGCACTGCCAGAAAGCTTTCGACGTAACATGTTAAGTAGATTGAAGTTTGTCATCTAGGATGGTACCCAAATACTTAGCTTCTTTAGAAATTTGAATGGTAATGCACTTATGTACTAGATTGACTGGACAGACCAGACAGCATCTTGTAAAGAGAACAACCTCAGTTTTGAGAGTTTCTAGTACCCCAATAGTCGATCACGTCTAGGGCTGCCTGCGATTTATAGCAGAGAGTCGCAAGACACGATCCAACAGAGAGGACAGCTACAACATCCATGTATGCTTGTGCATATATGTCAGAACTATTGAGCAGTGAGTCGACCAAGTTTACCGCCGCCATCATATATTGGCCGCACTTAGCATCCGCAATCAATTTCCTATTCGCCAGGATTGCTTTTATCCACAAAACTAATTCTGGCTACCAGATTTTGAAGCACACTCTCGCAAGATCTTCCGCGTTGATGCAGCACGCATCGCAGACAGAGGATGCATTCTAAAGCCAGTTTTGCGCACATGGATCTTGATTATTCCCTCCATGCTTTTCAAAATGAAGGGAGTCAGACCTAGAAGATTTTCGATATAAAGGCCACTCTCACTGTTCACCAGGATTCCGGTATGTATACCAGTGCCAGGCTAGAAGTGAAGATTCTCTGAGTAACCAGCAGCTGGCCTATACGTTTTTGTAACATAACTGGGAATATACGAGTACAATACCATCGGTGCCAGCATCATTTTGATGGTCTCATCGGTCACTAGAACCGATATTTGTGTTATTCAGCTCACTAGCAACTTCGTTAGTAGTACAATAGCTGCTTGGCAGCTGGTTCTGATTAAATTACCTGAGCAGTGAGAATGAAGCATGAGACGGAGAGTCTCCGCTTTCGAGTCAGTATAGGTACCATCAGAATTTCTGAGTGGTTCCAGCCTGGTTGATTGACCCCTTTGGAGGACTTTAACCAGCTTACTTTTTCGCAAAAGTTTTTGTAAGAGTGACTCTACGAAGTCCCAATTAAATTCTTGTATTCTTTTTACTTCGATCTGTAAAGATTCCAGTCTTCCTCCAAATTACTCTTAAGAGACCTGTTTATAAGTTTCATAGTTTCTTTAAGTATCCGCGGCATATCTGCGTTTCACAAAGGAACGGGCGATCTGCAGTGTTGTTTTGTAGTTGCGAATGCCAGTTCAAAACTTTTGATTAGGATACCATTCAAGTCCTGCACAGCTTCCTCTAGCTTTTATTTTGTATTGAGCTTAGGAGGAAAATTTTCGGAACTTGCCGAGCTTCTCCTTAAATCGTGTCCAGTTGGTTTTCTTCTTCTCCAATATGGCCGAGACCTCTCATCAGATTTTGAATTCGATGTGCAATAGTTATAGTTTGACATAAAGACCTCCGGTAGTATTTTGCAGCCGCTAATCTCCCTACTGTGCATACTTGTAGGATAACGCAAGGTCGATTACTTGCTGTCCTACTCACGTAACAAAGGTTAGCTACTAAAAGCCAACAGTGTTGGTAACCAGGTCAGACTAGAGTATGAAGTATAGGAGATGACTGCCTCTCACTTTGCAGTTGCTACTGCCACAGAAAGTATTCTAAGCATTAGCATCGCAGCGTGTGATAAGTCCCATCTTCCTGCAATCACAGTATTCAATGAGTTCGCTTACAACGACTCGTTCAAATACAACTAAATCAACGACTCCTATAACTACAACGACGACAACAACAACTGCAGCTCCCATCGGATAGTTTGCATGTGTGAAAGGGCATAAATCGTTCCTCTAGTATGATCGATAATATCAATATTGTTGGAGGAACTTTAATAATAATTAAAATCAACCATAAATTGAAAGTATCTTTAGGTAGCAAACAACAAAATTAAACCCCACAAGCTTCACCAATAGATCAAGGATTTCGTCCACGAATGGACGAAAATACGTTTAAAAGTCGATCGGTGTGCAATACATATGTTGACTTATTTGTTTATTTATCGTATTATATTTAGTTCAATAATTTATTAACAAATTAAATGTAATTATTATTAACATAATTGTAAATACTGTTTATTTGAGCAGCACCTTTTTCCATTGGTTTTTTTTAACTACCAGTGCTCCACCGAAATTGCCAGTAGCATTCCGACCCTTCTAACCTTGAACCGTAACAATCATCTCGATATGAATCCTCATCAGCTAACATTCGGATGTATTCTGAAATATCGTGATTCTTTCCTAAGTAGCATGGAATGTCCTGCCGACGTTTGCGAAGGAATTAGTAGAGTTTACCCTCTATGTTAGTTCATACAAATTTCCAATCTGTATTATTGAGAACCTTCCTACAGTCAATTTCAGAGCTATAACCTCTCCTGAATATTGTCCATTTAAAAGATCAAAAGGACGAATTAAAAACATACTGTTGACATATCCAAGTGTCTGATGTTGTTGTTCACTTATAATGGCATTTGAATTGAGGAGAGGAATGAATGAGGTCGTTTGGTCACAGGTAAGGAAAACGGTTTAATCAAGCAAGAGAGAAAACAGGCGCACAATTTAAAGATAAAGCGCATAACAGCTGCATTATTAACTTACTTATTCGGAGCTGTAACCTGGGATGGATCTAGGTCTCAACTAATCTTCAATTAACGTGGCACCCCAATATGATTCAGATCCCCTTCCAAATGTGCGCTCTACCACCACTGTATTGCCCTTCCGGATAGTAATTCAATAGTCCTCGAGCATCTTTCTGACCTGGTCGATGTCACTGTACCGCACAAAGAGTTCACTGTAATATTTCATCTTCCAAAGCCCTTTATCGCAAATGGGACCAAATTTATGATGATAACTACTCGTATATAGCTGTCTATTGTGAGACTCTGTGAGCTTCTTCTTGTTGAGAGGACAGAAGTGGCCTTGCCTTCATTCACAACTAAACCTATTTTTCCATTTCTATTTTAATAATCGATTGGTTCATTTAAACTATAATACGTGGGATAGGTACGAGTTCACCGTTGAGTTCGAGGGCATCATAAAGTACGAGGGCAACCTAATATAATATATGAGGGCTGCTGTTACGAAAAACCTTAATCTGAGGGTTGTTAATGAATTTAAGGAATATCCTACAGTCTTCAAGTGCATTCAGGTTAATAAGTTCGAATTTGGTCTGAACAGACCTCGACCAGCAAATCAACTAAAATGATGTTGAATATACTTTGATCTGAACTCTCTGAAACGGTTGAGTTGGAAAATTCTTTGGATCGCCTTTTAATAAAGCCTAGTAATGCGTTGGTTTCAAAGATTATCTTATCGATAAGCACATGTAATTTTAACTCTATGTCGCATAATATGTCAGGTTTGTGAAGAGACTAAATCAGGAAAATTTTGATAGTGGAAAATATAAAGTCCGTAAAGAGACCCTCGGTGGAAGTAGTAATAACGAATCATAGGAGAAGTAAGCAGACGCAACGATGAACTTGTGCCTTTCTACGTTCGTTTCTTAGCTTATGAGTATATGAAATTTACAAACATAGATGGTCTGAATAAGTTCGGCACATAAAGTCATATAATGCTGTGAAACCCCTTAAACATCCAAAGCCACAGATGCGGTTATTCCACATCCATGGTTCCTGCTTGAATATTATGTGATATTACGCATTATCTTTTCCTTTTTTCCCAAATAAATTTTCTATTAGTTTTGCTCACACAAAATTAATTTTCTTATCCACCCGAACATCTAAAAGGAGCTTTTCCGCAGTTCTAATTTGCAAGGCAAATTAGTCCTTCCCAAAAGTCTGGTAGTTCAAGAGGAATAATCACATTGTCGTTAATCCGCTCGATATGTGTTCTGTTGAGCATACGAGTATTCTTTGGAAAATCTTGTTTGTCAATTTTGTTACATCATAAGTATAATAATAATATAATAAGGACTAAACGCTGCTACTTTAAGCGGTTGAAGACGACCTATAACATAATAATAATTTCTATAGAAAAATGAATGCTTGGAAGGCTACAGTGTTACGACTGTTTGTCCAAAAAAAGCTATACTGCACAGTCTATGGAACAATTTGAATACTCTTGGATATGTTTGGATTTGGAGAGATTCTCGAAAAAATTGTCAACAGCTATTTTATTCCTCCCTTCGATCTCAAGCGATTTTGCCTGCACCAAAAATACGCAAAACTTATTATGCCAGATTTCCCCTTATCCATTCGTTGGTGGCTTCTTTGCACCCGCTCCATTAAGCAGGGTGGGATGTTAAATTGAGGGTTATCTGCTCATAAACGAACTGCCAACAAGTAGTGTTATGTTATGTTAAGTTATGATGATAAGAAGGCCAAATTTGTAATATTTGAAATGAAAACTGAGAAAGGAATCTTTGGAACCATTTTCGTTTTCTAAATCGAATGCCAAAAGGTCGCACTTTTATCAAAGCAGCTGAGTTTATATAGGGTTTTCCAATAAGGACTTGACTACTTTTTTTTAAATAAAACGTAAACCATTTGAGATATTTCAAAAATTTTATTATCGGCTTGAAGTACAATCAAAACATTTACGAATGGTACTCTACTTCGTTCATATGGCCACCGCGTGCACGTTTGCAGCGCTCGATTCGTTGGACCCAATTTTCAACGACTAGGCCATACATTTCGGCCGAAACGACCGCTATTTCGCGTTCAATGTTGGCTCTGAGTTCTTCCAACGTCGTCGGCGTGTTGGCATAAACCAATGACTTAACGTAGCCCCACAGAAAATAGTCAAGAGGCGTTAAATCGCACGAACAAGGCGGCCAATCGACTCGCCCATTTCTTGAGATAACACGCTTACTTACCTTCCAATAAATCGATTGTACCGTGTGCTACGTGGCTTGTGCCACCATTCTGTTGAAACCACATATCGTCCAAGTCCATACCTTCCAATTCAGGCCAAAAATAATCGATAATCGCGGCGCGATAACGCTGACCATTCACAGTAACGCGACGATCATTATCGTCGACGAAAAAATGTGGCCCAATAACGCTGCCGGCATGCTAACCGCACCAAACAGTTATGTTTTGTGGATGAAGTGGTGATGCATGATGCACATGTGGATTTTCACCCGACCAATAACGCATATTTTGCTTATTGAGCCAAAAATGAGCTTCGTCACTGAAGATGATTTTGCGATGAAATTCATCATCTTGGCGCATCTTCTCCAGAACCCAATCGGGAACGTACGTCGCTTCAAATGGTCCATCGGCTGCAATTCTTTAGTCAGCTTGATCTTGTATGGGTGTAAACCAAGATCCTTACGCAAAATATGTCATAATGTGGTCTGAGCGATGCCCAATTCTTGAGAACGCCGTGGAATTGACAGATTTGGATCGTTTGCTACGGACGCCTGAACGGCAGCGATATTTTCTACACTTCGACCAACCCGTTGTCTCGCTGACACGACAAGATCACACAACGAATATGTAGACTCAAATTTTTGCACTAAACTTGTTATTGCCTGTCTACTAGGGCGAGAATTGCGACCAAAAATTAGAGTTAACGCTCTAAAAGTTGCAGTCACCGACTCCGAATTTCGGTAGAAAATTTTTATAATTTGCAGGCGTTGCTCGTTCGTGTACTTTACCATGATGAAAATGTTGAGTTTACTAAATAAATTGACAGTGTCAGTTTGATGATTAGTGAAAGAGTGCGTTCACAAATTAAATTCAAATTTGTCAAGTCCCTACTGGAAAACCCTTTATTTGTTTATTTGAAAAGTTTAGGTGGGAAAGCTTTTGAGTTGAAAGAACGAATTGCTTACATAACTGTAAAAACTACGAAAAAATTCAAAAAATCACAAAACTACTTGTAATTGCTATTAACAGTAAACAAGAACTGTGAAACCATACGTACAAGGCGTCACATAAGATTTTCCCGTCAGTAAATGACCTGGTTTACGCAGCGTACTTCGTGTAGAAATCGGCGTCAATCCTGTCGAATCTAAAAATCAAAATGTCAAAATGAAACACACCATGTATAAAATTTCGATGGAGATATTTATATTTTTTTCTTATTTTTTGTTTTTTTCTTGCATCCTATGGTTCTCTAACACAATTCATAAATTTTTCTTTTCAAGTCTTGCGAAACTATCAGTTTGTTAAAGAAAATTTAAATTTAATTTTTAATTTTAACAATTTCGATTAAAAATCTGCATTAAAAGTCGATGTAAAAAAATTCATTTTTCCAATAGACAAAAATATAATTTATAGTGAAAAAAATATAACTTAACAATGAGGTGGTTGTAACAGTGTTTTCTTTCGTAAAATATTTTTCTTTCTTCGTATTAATATTTGTTTTTGTTTTTTCTTTGTAATTTAAAGCTTAGATATTGAATCCCTTACAAACTAGAATTTATAAATATTTTAATTGTTTCATAATTAAATTTACACATTATTCTTTGTTTTTTTTTCTATGCAAAAATATTTTGTTTAATTTCCTATAGATACTCTAGTACACACTCCTTTGTGTAATTTCAACTACAAATCACAATTTATTTAATTTTGTCTGTCTTCTTAATCTTTTACAAAATGTTCACTTTATTTTAGGTATTTTTTCAACTCTTTTATATTTACAAGAATTATTTTACAATATTTATAAAAAAAAAAATAAAAAAAAAATTAAATTCGTCCTCGTATTGGTGATGTTGATCGGATTATCAATAAAAAAATGTCTATATACAATATTGCGAGATGTTCAAGAGATTATCTCCTCTTAGTGCCGCTGAGAATAATGGACAGATACAGACTTCGAAATCAATTGTTTTTTTTAATTAATTAAATTATTCGTATTAAACGAAAAAGTTCATCAACGCTTAAGAAGGAGAAGAACAAAGAAACACAGGAAAAGAGAAGAAGAAAAAAAAAAGGAAAGAAAGTTAAACAGCAAATATAATTGTGTTGTCTAATTGAAGTAAGTCCACGTGAAGAGGACGTCAAGGATATCTAGTCAGCGCAAAATCCCTTAGGGGCGGTTGTGCGGAGCGAACAGAAAAAAAGGGGATATTAAGAGGATTCCCCGCAGTTGTCATTTGAGTTCTAGTGTGCTAGTAAGCAAATTCAAAATGAACCACTCAGCCTTGGAGGGAATTAATTTGGCGTACACGTAAAAGGCTACGCTTGTAGAATCAGAGAGCAAACTTTAAAGGAAACTGTCTTTATTGATTTTTTCATACTACACCCTGGATGCTTTTAACATTGAAAGACAATCCTGAGAGAAATTAGACCAACATTGGGTTGCCTCTTGGTGGTCGGTGAGCATGTGGCGAAAGTGGTTAATTTTTGCATCTGAGTTTATTACTCAGCGGGTAATATTGTTTAAAATTTGTCAAGATAAAATTTGTAGATAGGAAGAGGGAATTCTTAATTAGGAAAGTCATAAAACGAGTGCTCTTAGTAAATTTTAATTTGTTTGCCATTTAAAATTCCTCTGGGAAAATTTTGTTTACTTAGGCTTAAGATGATGATTTTGAAGTTAAAAGGGTGCCAGTCTAAATAATTTAAATTTAAGTAAGCACCTGGCACAATTTCCTTTAAAAACAGACATAAAAAGAAGTGGTTGGCTAATGACGTAACATAAGGCACCCTGCCTTAAGAGTTTCGATTTCTGAAAATGTGCACTTCTAAAAATACCACCTATTTCATTATACGAGTATATAGTAGATAAATATCTGCATTCAAATTTCCTTATAACAGTGTATAAAATTGCAGTTTTTCGTGTGCAAGATACACACCCCTGGGAACTAATCATGCACGAAAAGTAGTTTCAGTAGAAAAATATTCATCAGACTTATAAATCTACTCGTATACTATTGGCAATCTGAAACACAACACGCAAGCTGTATGAGGACGTTTATGCTTCAACTTCGAGTGCTTTTGAAAGCGCATACTAGTTGATATAGTTTTGATACCATGCGCTCATGACTAGTAGATTGTTTGCAAAAGGGTTCAGAGATTTCCATATATTAAATTAAGCTACGGCCGTCGCCATCACCAACCAACTAAATTGGAGGTCTTTTTCTTGCGTTATTATCGCGCGAGTATCTATTCAACTTTCGATCTCACTGCACATTTACATTTCATGATTACTAATCAATCAATTTAATGAATTTATTTTTTCCCCTTCAATCATCTGTCCGCTCCATTATCCACCGCTCACAAACCACAAAACCAAAAACCGAAAACCGAAACGAGAGACTTTCAACAAAAGTTATTATTCACACGAGGGGAGTTAATTCAGACATCGCCATTAGGGTGATTAGATGCTTTTGACAGGGACTTTGTTGACAATGGCGAAGGTGATGACACGTCCAATGCCGATGACTTTACTGACCCCTCGATTGGCCTTCGACGAGAAAAGAAATATGACAAATCGACTTTCATAATAGCTGTCAGTAAAGTTTTCCAATTTCGTTGGCAGCTAGCAACAACTACGCCAACAGCACCGATACTGGGACCATAGCCGCCAGCAGAAGCATTCAAATTAAAGTCTCCTTCCACGTCAAAGAGTAGCCGTATTCTTGTGTGCAAGCACACGGGCCCTATCTCAAAAACCCGACGTCATTTGCCCGTTTTTTGTATCCCAATCACAGTTTAAAGATGTGTTCGACGTTAGCACAGTTGTCGTGCTCATACCACAACGCTGAATATCCCGAGCGGGATAGTACACACACGGCCCCGGTGACGGAGCCCGATTTCTTTTAATTTTGACAGTACCCGAAGCGCCCGTTGACAATCGAACACTATTGAGAGTTGAACCATTTCGGGTCATACTTCGTTGCGTTCCGTGGCGTGAAAAACGTCCCGACGACCGATTTGTACCATCCCCATTCGATATTGAGCTCTCGTAATGGATTAGATCGGGCTGGTCCCGACTAAGACGACGCTTAAAGAATATTAAAAGGAAAATGCGTTTGAACTTCTCACCGAATATCACATAGATGATAAAGTTAGCACTGCTGTTGATCGTCACAAGCAGATTTGAAATCTTCGTCAGGTAGTCATCGATGATGCCGTAGAACGCCTCAAGGATATTTGTGTACAGAGCGAGAAAGTTTAACAGGAAAAATACTACCACAACACAGAGTAACATTGTTGCAAGACCAATCTCACGTTTCTCAGTTCGACTTAGTCGTTGTCGTTCTCGATTGGACAGCTTTATTTGCCGGTAAATCAGGCAATTTAGGATAGCTAAGTTAAGGAACGGTATAATATAGATGACTACAAGATAGCACCAGTGAATGTAAATATTGATATAATCTGGATCCTGTCTGAGTTTTGAAGCTCGGACACAAAATATCACATCGCCGCCATTGATAGGAGTATACGACACCACTATTACTTCCCAAAACCGCGGCAGGTTATACAACACCGCAAACACTATGCAGACGATGAAGTAGATTTTCGCTCTGCCATATGTACAGAGAGCACGCGCTTTAAGCGGATGACAAACGGCCACATATCGTTCTAAGGTCACTGTAAATGTCATGTAGACACTTGCCGTTTGTGCTGCCATGGCAATCGGGAACACACAGGGAGAAATATTGGGATAAATGTAATTGTAGTAGTAGACGAGGTATCCAGTGTAGGGGTATATCGAAGGGATGCCAAATAGAAGCATCGATGTAATTATCAAAACAGTATCGCACCGTGCTAATCCTATGAGAAGGTAGTTAATGCTAGAACGCATTTGAGGTCGCGACAGTATTACCATCGATAGTATATTTCCCAAGATACCTAGTATACCAACCACATTCAGGATGACACCGCATACCCAAAATTCCAGCTTGGTAAGGTCTGAGGAAGGGTCATACACATGCTCGCAGGTTGGTCCCAGATCGTCATCCCCCTGTCCATTTAGAATGTCATCCAAGTTATTCGGCTTAAAGAACTGAGAGTCGTTGAAGGCATTCCCACTATTACTCGAATAGAAGCCATTGTCAAAGGTTAGATTGAGAAATCTCGTTGTTATTGCGGTCGCAGTAGCCTTTGTAGCTTCCGGACTACTCGTTAGTGCGTCCACATATTCCACAATAAACCTACCAACTTCACCAACTTGAGTTTCAGCACTTTGGTAAAAGTTACTCGTTATATTAAGGTCAATCATCGGTTAAGTAGTTTCAACGTGAATAGGTTTCTGTCCTCACGTTTGCCACTGATTTACTTTAAAAAAAAATTACTTTTTACTTCTCAAAACTGATCCTTGATCCTGTTTTTTAAATTAATTTTTTTTCTTGATGTACAATAATTTTTTTTTTAATTTTCTTTTTACACAAACGCAACTCTACACGCTAAGATACAGAAACAGATACAAACTACGGGACTGCTGGTTTGTTAAGTCGGTTTTCATTTTGCACTTGATCTTCTTGAACAGCTTAGACGGGGGAACAATGTGCATAAGAGTTGCTCTAATAAATGTTGATTGCTTGGGTGGTTGGGCGCCTTTTTTCCGGTGTGTCCTTCCTTAGGGGAGGAAGTTTAATGAATTACCACTGTTTCGCTGAATATACTATCTGTTGGCTAGAAAGCTATTTGCATATTCGATGTGCATTTTATGATAATTGTTTGTGCAGGCCTGAGCTCGCATGATAAGTTGCAGTTTATGGTTGTTGTTCAGCAGGCTGGTGAATTATTGTAAATGTATCCGTGTTGGTGGCATGTGGGTGTACACACAAGTGCTTGTCCCTGTTGTTTTTCTGTGCTTATTTCAATCCAATTAAATTTTGTTTGCATTTAACGCCTGCAAAGAAAGACAATATTTAATTGTTAAAAATTATGTTTTTAGTGTAAAGTAATTGCAAAAATATTATTTTAAAAATGTATCGAGTATTAATCCTACACAAACTTTTGATTTTGTAGTGAACTTCATGAATATTGATTAAATTTTTGAAAATTCAAAATAAAATTGGGAGTGTCGTACCCTAGATTTCCTATGATAAATAAAAATGTTCCAGAGTATTTTGTTTACTTCAGATTTCTCTACAAAATATCCTCAACAATCTATTTCACATTAAAACTTGGCAGTTTTACCCTTCACCTAATCTTATTCAGTTTTAGTTACTTTTCTAACGCGTGGCTTGATTTCACTTACTTATAAGTTTACTTAGATATTTCTCTCTCATCTCGCACCTCTGAATCATTTACCAGATCTAATTTTTCTTTCTGAAATTTGGGTTTTTGAAGAAGAGAATTCAGATTATGATATAACTCCAAAAACTTTACTTTTGAAGCGGCTTGTAATGATACGTATGCTGCAGGTGGAGTCGCCGTATAGTGTAGCAATAATAAAGTGCTGAGATAGTTAGCGTTAATTGCGATATCTCTGGTATAAATTATTGTTTTATCTGTGTACATAAGTGATAGTTAGAAATGTAAAAATACAATTTTGCTGGGAGATTTTAACCCTAATCCGCCCGGATGACCCGGTGACTTTCGGTCACCATTTCAGTTTCGATAGTAATTTTCACAAATTTTTGAAGAGTAATCCCATTCTCATTCGTTGACTTTGTTTCCCTAAGGAAAAACTACGTAGAAATGAAAAAAAAAGTTAAGAATGTATTACTGTAACAAACATATGCCACCATCATTGTTTGCCAACCTAATCCACCCAGGTGGTGTCTCACAGTCACCTCTATTGCAACAATAATAGAATACACGGAATAGCATGCCCTGTGTGCAAAGTGTATTCTTTTATGATAGGTGGCTTTGAATTGTCATGGTTACTAACGGGAAACTTTATTTAGAGTCCGTTAATTTTTTTGGCTTTGCAACATGTGTCATCAGAACACAGGTAATTATTGCAAAATTCAGTTCTGATTTTTTGTGCACCAGTAAGTTGTTCCGAATTGCAGTGCGTGTTCTTACATTTTTGTGAATATTGGAAAAGGTACATTTTTTTCATGGATTATAGAAGACAATTATTTTGTTGTATACAGATTACCATTCACCTACACATGACGATATAAGAAGGGCGATTGAGGCTGACTCGGACAATGATAATAATGATTTCGAAGTAAATGACGAAAGTGACTTTGTGACGATAGTGAGGAAGATGCTACCGAAATCTTTGAGGAATTGGCCGATGAAATAGAGCTAAATGATGAGGATGATGATATAAATATTGAAGCTGAAAAATATTTTGGGAGGGATGGAACTGAATGGAACTCTGAACCGTTCAGTCAAGGAAGATCGGCCAGTCATAACATTATTAGAGGTCAATTAGATAAAGTTGTTTTACCGCCTGGAAAGCATATTGACGAAGTAAGTGATGCATTCGACTTTTTTTTTGATAGTACAATTATTGGCCTTATTGTCAAATTTACGAATTGCCATGGTGCAGAAAAGGAAGGGCAGAAATGGAAGTTCACTAACGGTATTGAAATAAGAGGTTTCATAGGACTGCTTATTTACGCGGGCACTAAAAAAGAAGGCATTTTTGATTTTACGGACTTCTGGGATGAAGTTCATGGCCATCCAGTATTCAGGGCAACAATGTCAAAGAATAGGTTCGCCAAAATTTCGCAACATTTACGATTCGATGACACATCAACGAGATCAGATAGATGACAGAGAAACAAATTTGCACCAATAAGAGAACTTTGGAACTCCGTTATGGCAAATTTGAAGAAGATGTATGTGACTGGTACGAACCTAACAATTGATGAGCAACTGGTCCCCTTCCGAGGTAGAGTGCAATTCAAACAATACATCCCTTCAAAGCCGGATAAATATGGCATGAAGATCTGGTGGATATGTGATAGTTCTACATTCTATCCCTTGTTTGGTATTCCTTACCTTGGAAAGGAAGGGAATAAAAGAGATGGTAATCAAGCGGATAATGTAGTGTGATGCTTTCCGAGTCTTACTCTGGATCGAACCGAAATCTCACGTTTGATAATTTCTTTACATCATACTCGTATCATCTGGCAAATCAATTATTGAGCAGGGGTCTCACCTGTGTTGGAACTCTAAGAAAAAATAAAGCATGTATTCCAAAAGAATTTCTTCCCAATAAATGTAATGATCTGGAGTCAAGTTTATTTGGGTTCAGGAAAAAAATATCATTAGTGAATTACGTCCCAAAAAATCAAAATCAGTTTTGTTTTTATCAGCGATGCATCATACCAACACAATGGACATCAACAACAAAAACAAACCAAAAGTTAATTTGTATTACAACTCAACTAAAGGGGCAGTTGATACTTTGGATCAGATGTGCCATGCATTTTCAGTCAAACAGGTGGCCCATTGTAATTTTTCACAACCTCATTGATGCTACGGGTATAGCTGCATATGCGATTTGGATGAAAACATATCCAAATTGGAACGCACCTAAAAAACACAAAGCAAGACCACTATTTCTCAGAGATCTTGCAATGGGATTAGTTACACCTCACATTTTACGCCGCAAGACTAGGTATTTATCAGGGCCACTAAAACAAGTCATTGGTGAAATAGTACCATCTGCAGCAAAGAATTCTGAAGACAACAAAGCTGACGCGTCTAGAAAGAGGAAACGATGTTACATGTGTTCTCATGATAAAGGCCGCGCTCCAAAACAATATGTTGTAAATGCAGGAAGAGCGTCTGCAACGAACACTCAGACAAATCAGTAAATGCCAAGTTTGTACCTTAAAAATAAATTAACCAAATAATAAAATAACAAATCAAACAAATTACAAATGGAGTTAGTTATTTAGTTATAAATAATATAAATCAATAGCAAACTTTAAATAATATTTTTCAATATTATTTCAAAAACTACGAGTAATTAGCACTTTTCTAATAAGGTCACTTGCGGACACCACCTGGGTGGATTAGGGAAAAAATTGACCTGGGCTGATTGGGGTTAATATAAACATAATGTGTGATTCACCGGATGTCGATAACTATTTAGCTACACTTTCTTCATTTGATGTTGAATCTGTGATAAATGAGTCTACTCGATTAAATTCTTGTTTCGACCATATTTTTATACAATTTCAAAGAAATATCGGGTTTTCCAATAAGGACTTGACAACTTTTTTTTTTAAAAATAAAACGCAAACCATTTCAGATATTTCAAAAACTTTATTATCGGCTTGAAGTACAATCAAAACATTTATGAATGGAACTCGACTTCGTCCATATTGCCACAGCGGGCACGTTTGCAGCGATCGATTCGTTGGACCCAATTTTCAACGACTCGGCCGAAGATTTCGCTTTTTCACGTTCAATTTGGTTCTGAGCTCTTCCAACGTCGTCGGCGTGTTAGCATAAACCAATGACTTAACGTAGCCCCACAGAAAATAGTAAAGCGGCGTAAAATCGCACGAACGAAGCGGCCAATCGACTGGCCCATTTCTTGAGATAACACGCTCACCATAATTTCTCTTCAATAAATCGATTGTAGCGTGTGCTGTGTGGCTTGTGGCATCATCCTGTTGAAACCACATGTCGTCCAAGTCCATATCTTCCAATTCGGGCCAAAAATAACCGATGATCATGGCGCGATAACGCTGACCGTTCACAGTAACGTGACGATCGTTATCGTCGACGAAAAAATATGTCCCAATAACGCTGCCGGCATGCAAACCGCACCAAATAGTTATTTTTTGTGGATGAAGTGGTGATTCATGAAGCACATGTGGATTTTCACGCGACCAATAACGCATATTTTGCTTATTGACGAACCCATTGAGCCAAAAATGAGATTCGTCACTGAAGATGATTTTGCGATGAAATTCATCATCTTGGCGCATCTTCTCCAGAACCCAATCGGAGAACGTACGTTGCTTCAAATGGTCCATCGGCTGCAATTCTTTAGTCAGCTTTATCTTGTATGGGTACAAACCAAGATCCTTACGCAAAATAGGCCATAATGTGGTCTGAGCGGTGCCTAATTCTTGAGAACGCCGTGGAATTGACTGATTTGGATCGTTTGCTGCGGACGCCTGAACGGCAGCGATATTTTCGACACTTCGACCAACCGGTTGGCTAGCTGACACGGCAAGATCACACAACGAATATGTAGACTCGAATTTCTGCACTAAACTTGTTATTGCCTGTGTACTACGGCGAGAATTACGACCGAAAATTGGAGTTAACGTTCTTAAAGTTGCAGTCACCGACTCCGAATTTCGGTAGAAAATTTTCATAATTTGCAGACGTTGCTCGTTCGTGTACTTTACAGTGACAGTTTGATGATTAGTGAAAGAGTGCGTTCACAAATTAAATTCAAAGTTATCAAGTCCCTATTGGAAAACCCTTTACATAGCGTCATCGGTTGAACCTGCATCTAGTCCAGATGAACGTCATCCATATCTTTGCGAAAAATCTTCTACACTGTGCATGGACAGAGATTCGGGTCGTCGGTAGCACTATCGTTTACAGCGATTATATTTACTTCGATGGAAAGAGCGCGAGGTCGTAGTCGATGGGTATTGTCCAGTAATATACCACTTTGATCAAAAAGATCACGGAATAACCAGCGTGTGGCGCTCCCATTGTTCCAGTTTGAATTCTGTTTTTTTTTGTTAAGTTGGTAAATCTGTTGTTGATATTTCCTCCAGCGTCATAACTTGACATTTGCAAAACTTACATAACCAAGAGTACATCTATATCCGTGTGTGTTGGCGATTTTTAATAATTTTAGAAATGGATTTAAATTTGCAACGACAAACTTGTATTAAATTTTGCGAAAAAAACGGATTTAATGGTGCGCGAAAGTTGGAAATGCTGGAAAAGTATTTCGGCAACGATTCTCTAAAGAAAACGGTCGTTTACCAGCGCTTCAAAAGTGGTCGTGAGTCAATCGAAGATGATGAACTCAGTGGCAGACCATCGACTTCGGAAACCGACGAAAACATTGATGGAGTAAAAGAAATGTTGGTCAATACCCGCAAATTAACCATCAGAGAGATAGCGGAAGACTTTAACATTGCCTATAGATCCGTCCAAGACATTTTGGTTAATCATTTGGGTTTCCGTCGTGTAGCAGCAAAGTTGGTGCCAAAAGACCTCAATTTCATGCAAAAATGAGATCGTGTTGATGTCGCAAAAGAGATGATTTGCGGGGCTGAATCCGATCCCACATTCATCAAAAGGATCATTACTGGAGACGAGACGTGGGTTTATGAGTACGACACATAATCCAGACATCAGGCAAGTGAATGGCTTTCACCAAATGAGAGACCAAAAAACCACATCGTTTTCAGTCAAAGAAGAAGGCAATGCTCACGGTTTTCATGGATTACAACGGTGTAGTGCATCATGAATATTTACCAGACAGTAACCAAAGAGTATTATTTGGGCGCTATGAGACATTTGCGTGAAGCAATTCGCCGAAAGAGAACAGAATTGTGGGCAGAAAACTCGTCGATTTTGCACCATGATAACGCACCGTCGCACAGTGCAATCATTATTCGTAATTTTTTGACGAAAAATGCAACAAATACCATCCAACAGCCACCGAATTCACCTGATTTGGCTCCCTGTGACTTCTTTCTGTTCAATCGAGTTAAAAAAAAAGCTGCAGGGAACGTGTTTCAACAGCCGAGATGAAGTAATGGAAAAATCGCATGAAGCACGTATGGACATACCGAAAACCGAATATAAAAAATGTTTCGAGGATTACTTTGAAGGGGACAATATGGTTTTAGATGAATAGATTTTTATTTTTAATTTTGATCAAGGTAGTAGGTGTTCCTCAATAAATTCATTCATATAAACTCCTCAATTATTCAACCCTTTAAAGGCAACATCACGGCATTTGCTGATGATACATCTCTTTTCTATTCCAATAGTAGTTTATGTTTGCAGATGTTAATGGCGACTTAGATATGTTAAGACGATGGTTCAATTATCATAAACTCATCATCAGCAACAAAACGAAATTCATGGAATTTAATATCAAAGGTAAAGTATCTAATGAACTGCCTTTATATTATCACTCACCAAGTTGTAGTCGATTTGTTTTAGGACATAACTATGGTTTTTGTCAATCAAGTAATCAAGTCCAGATGGTATATTTTCCTTTCTTCTGAAGAGGTGTTCTTTCACGCAGTCAAAACCATTTCATCAGTATTACTCTTTAGGAGTCTTTCCGATCAGATGGAAAACATCATTTGTCCGAATTTTGTTCTCTCTGCTCTTACAGACCCATTGCACTTACGTCCCTTCTTTACAAGGTTATGGAAACGCCGATAAATCATCATGAAATTTCTCGAAACATCGGCAATACGGTTTTCATAAAAACAACAGCTCCACTGGTAATTTAATGGCATGTCTCACAAAAGTGGAACCGAAGTGTACATCAATCTGGCAAAAGCAAAATAGTTGCACTTGATATTTCTAAGGCATTTGACAGAGTTTGGCATCAGGCTCTTTTGTCGAAAATGCGTACTTTTGAGATCGACGAATCTCTTCTTCAATGGATTAACTTAACTAACTTTCGGAACATTCAATTCAAGTTGTCTAGGATGGTTTCAAGTCTGATATTCACAGATATTCTGTCTCCGACACTTTTTTAATTTTCATCTATGATCCCTTGTCTGCTACTTCTAATATATTCATTTGCTGAGGACAGTACTCTCTGCTTTTCATATTCATTCCCGGACTCACGTCCACGCTCTTCAGCTGTAAATGGCTTAGCACATGCTAAGCTCATTAAATGCTTCCAAAATACAATGCTGTCTGCTGTCGTAAAAGCGAGATCTAAACACCCAGCTATTATCCATGAATGGCACTTGTATCGTCGAAACCGTAAAACTTTCCATTCTCTGTATGTGTTTCCATGACAACATATCCGATTTCGTCAAAAATGCTGCGAAATGATCTGGCCTCAATATATAAGGCATTCATGCGCCCGAAATTGGAGTACAATGCCCACATCTGGTCGGGGGCGCCTAAAACATCTGTGCACCTGCTAAATAGAATTGAAAAACTGCGATCAAACTCATAGGTGATGCTAATATCATCAGGACACCCTCGAACACCGACGAAAAGTGTCGTATCTCAATTTGTTTTATCGTTAATTCCACCATCAGTGCTCGATTGAAATCGCCAGTAACATTTCGCCCCTTCAAACTTTCAACCGTAACAGCCGTCTCGCTATGAATGCTCATACCTATACCCTCTAGCCCACTTTCGGAAATATCGTGATTCGTTCCTAAGCCTAACAACTCGCTTATGGAATGCCCTGCCGAGCTCTCCATTTCCTATTCACTATAATATTTAAAATGTAAAACCTACGTTCATCGGTACCTTTTTTTCCTCCCTAATTTCCCATCGAACGCGCTGTGTGCAAACATTTTAAGGGTACATTAATCCCTTGAGAGCGCGCTCTAATTTACAAAAAAAAAGTAAATTGTAGTGCTAGCCTTTTTTTTTTTAATTGAACGTGTTGACAGCTTTAAATATTTAAGTATTATACTAGACCAAAATCTTAGTTGAAAAAAATATGCGACATATTTGAAACAACATCTGAGGCAACACCTCAGTATTTACTGCAACTTACCTGTTTCAAAATTTGTTTATAATGGTTTACTAAAATCCAAATCGAAAGTATGGAGTTTCTTGTTGGGGTGTTTCTTGTACTTATTGCAATAGAATTGAACCTTTGTTGATAAAGCAGAAGCATGAAATAAAAATTATATCCAAAGCTAATCGCAGAACCCCCAGCTTTGAGCTGTTCAAATGTCTTGAATTTCTCCCTTAAATGCACCTTTACTGCTACAAAGTTTTAAAATTATTTTGTTTTTTGTGAAACCCGGATATTATGCAGCTAGAGTGCAAGATAGTTATAACTTGCGAATCAAGACCAGAAACTTTGTAAGTGTGTACCAAAAATTCAAAAAATGCATTTTTCACGTTTTTATTATATTACTGCTCCTCTCTTGTTTAACAGATTACCAAAAAAAATTAGGTGACCTACCGTTTGTATTCCCATCAATAGTTTCAATGGTTTAAATTGGATTAAATTATATAATTAATAAGTGCTTTCGCCACTTGTCTTGCATAAGATAATAGATTGTACTCAGCTATATCTTTTAAAAACTTTAAAGCTTTTATAAAATTTACTATTTATTAAATATTATATTGAAGTTTCTTGAAATAAAATAAAGAAAAACAAAAGTTGTTGTCAATGTTTTTAAGATGTAAAATTACATAAAATAGTTAGATTCCCGAGGTCAAAAAACACATAAATCCGAATAAATAAGCAACCTACTGTAGGTTGTTCCATTGAGAACTACGACAATACGAGTATATGTTATATTAATCCAATCAACAGCTTTCGCTAGAAGACGATTAAACACCATCAACATGAACATACTCGTACATAAGCACCACTACTATTTATATAAATAATCAGACTAGAAGCTTCTTCAAACTCGTAAATGAAGACTGCAGAAAAATCATACTACTTCTTCTCAGACCGAAGGCGGGATTAAACTTAAGACGCGCAATTAGTTGGACAATAGAAAGTTTGAGTTTATAGTTCAAGATATCTATAAACGATTCTACGTATAATCTTAAAGGCCAAGCCAAGATATTCCGATTTAATTCTGCACCTAGTGCTGCAGTGAATTGGTGCAGCATAATGAGCTCTCGAACTATGAAAAGTCTCTTGTACAGTTGCCTTCCAAAATATTCGACATTAAGCTTGCAGCTTTCAATGCCTCACCTTCATCTACAAGTTGTCTGGAGGCGATGGCATACATCCAGTTATACTACAAAGAGGCCAAAAACCAGCTGCGGGCAACTCTAAAGCGAATCCCACTGCTAGACATTACACCGAAAATCGGTTAAGATCATGAGAATATAGATGAGAATATTGAGGTACCATACCTGGAGAAAATAATTAAGTTTTACGGTTCAAGGTGCAGCACCCCTACCAATTCTGAAGATTCTATCAGACTGCGCTTCAAATTCCGGTGGACAGAATTAAAAGCGCACTCGACAAGAAGATGTTGGTCATTTTCATTGACGTTGACGGTGCTCGCAGCACACATTTTTTGACCTCATGAGGCATCACGGAGTAGGCGAATCACCAGTTTTGTAAACTAAAGTGAACTCCCATTGCAAATGTTGACTGTGCCAATAAGTGGTTGTGGAGGTAAAGACAGGTTGACCGCAGGTCGTCTCACAGGTCTCAACAGCTGTAACGTCTAAAGTTAGACATATCCAAATAATAATAACCCTTTGCCACCGTTTGCTCTAAAACATACCCTAGGAATGAGGATTCTGTCAAAATGACATTTCAGCAAAACATGGAGCTTATCACTGGGAAGAGTCCTTCACAGATGGCTTAAAACTAATCTAGAATGCTGCGCTGATGTCTGTTTAAAGGATACGAGAATACGAGTACTTCGAAGCGCTTCAATCAACTCTGCTTTATGATAATCGTCCAACAACACCGTTTAGTAAGAATAGGATGATCAGAATTGGTCGGAAGCCACACTAGAATTTGCCGCACTTTTTGTTTAAATAAAATACAAAAAATTAACCTAAATCTATTCGAAAGATTAGTTCATGCTATTTAATACTTGAAAATATTGTTGTTTTGGACACATGTCCACCACGTGACTAGAGGTCCTATTTTCAGACACTTTTTCGAGCAACTTGGGGCGTGCATCGCGTATTACTCTAACTGTTTTCCTATTAGTTAGTGGCTTGACGTAGCCCCACAGAGAATAATCCAATGGCATCATGGTGGCCAATTGTCGGTTCCATTTCCTGTATTGCCAAATCGTGTTTTCAATAAAGCGATGTATTCGTTAGTAATGTGAGGTGGAACACCATCCTGTTGGAAACACAGTTCTTCCATATCGATGTCACACAAAATTTCAGAACAAATAATCGTTGAACAACACGTCCCACTGTTCCGATATTGACAGTAACTTGTGCTCTGTCCTCATTTTTGAGGAAATAAAGACCGCTGTTGCCACTGCCGTACAAAGTACTTGTTTCTAGAACCGATGGCATCTGGTGGTCTTCTTGACTATTGTCGCCGCTCCAAATAGTTCAATTCTGCTTGTTTACGCACCCGTTTAACCAGAAATGAGCCTCACAACTGAACAAAATTTTACGGTAAAAAACTGGGTCAACTGCCAGTTGATTTAAAGCGCAATCACTGAACACCCGGCAATAAATGGTCACGCGACTTTAGCTCTTGCACCGTTGGCCTTGAAACCAAGATCTTCACGCAGAATTTTCCAGAAAATGAATGGACAAAGGCCAAGTTTCTGCGAACGACGGCGAATCAATAAAGTGTTGCTGTTGATGGGGTTGCAGCGGGGGTGGAAGATAATCGTGAACTGGATTTGGGTATTGCTTCAGCATTCATTATTTTATTCAATGGATTGGACATTTGTTTCAGTTATTGGAGTGTTGCCAATATTTAAAACGATCACTGTCTCTTCAAGGTTGCGACGTGATGATTTTTAGAATGGCACCTTAATCTTTTCGTCCTCATTTCTGGATGACTGCGATAGCGATTACGGCTCTTTTCGGTTTGAAGACGCTCCTTTTGCAGCTGTTTTAGATGAGGAAATTTCATTTTTAGGCAAGCAGGTGTCAATCTGGTTCTACTCGTGTTACTGGTACTGCAACTGCTTTTGGTTTTTTAATATGCAAATGCTGCCGATATTACCGCCATCTGTCGTTGATAATTATACATTATCGTACACTATAAAAATTAAGCGATAAAAGCATATCGCAGGCTATATATTTATGGCAGCTATGGCGGTCTCCATTAGCGATAAATATACTCGTAGCATGCTATATATTGTAGATGCTCTAATTTCATAGCTTGTGGAGATACCGTGTTCTCGATTGCGATTGATGCGCGTGGTGTTTCGGGCTTTGCTGATGAACTCGATGTTTTTGATGTTGTTCATGCGTATGCTAAAGCAGAGTCTTTTTGCAGTTGTAAATGTTGCCAATAATGTTGCATGCTGCTGAGTGATCTATTACTTAGCGGTACGTTGCTACTATTTGGGATGGGCGAAGTCGATGAAGTTAGTTCATTCGAACCAGAGAATTCTTCGGGACTAATACATAGGTTGTGGCGGAGTACGATGCAAATGACATGAATGGTGTTGTGAGGATAGTGCTGATATTGGAGATGAATGCGTCAATTGACGTCGATCATTATTAGTAATATGGTTTCTGTTATTGGTTTTGTTGCTTGGTGATGCCATACCCATTTCTTCTGGAGAAGTTGTGCTAAATCATCGGGTGAGGTTAGCCTTTCCTATTTTATGTGTAGCTCAGCTTCAAATTGATTTATTGTGGCGGCGTGTTGCAGTTATATCCGATCTAATTCACGCTCATGTTCATGTTATTTTTTGTGTTCCTTCGAGAGAATACTTTTTACTTTTCCGAACTACACGTTCGGGATTTTGTAACACCGGTGGTTAATGACTCAAGTATGGTAAGGTTGCTGCCGAATTGTATGGCAGTGGGAGAAATGCTTTCGTCGCTCATGGCTGAAAAGCTGACATAGTTGGCCACTGTGTTGTTTCTGTTGCTGTGCTGATAGATGAATGATAGATTGGAGCCTGCTGACTACGCTGATAGTTGAGTTGGTATTCTAACATTTCATCGAGGCTCATGACTTTTTTCGACGAAATGTCTACAGGTTCACGTTTGCATGTCGGTGCTGGTATAAGCTCCTTATCAGCTATTCTTATAAAATACTCAAATCCTGCTGAGCTTTGAGCTTCTCCTTCCTTTGTTCTAACTCCTTCAGTTCATCGGGAATTTTCGTACATTTGTCACGATTTTCCACATTCAATGCAACATGCAGTGCCACGTACGTTTCTCATGCTGCCAACGCACCTGTCCGACGATTTCTTACGGTGAAAATCATCTCTCACATTCGTTGCACTTAGTGCATGCTGGTTTCATATACGAATCGCACTTGGCAAAACATCGATGATAGACCTTAAATTAAATAACACCCTTCGAAATGTCATCTACCACATATTGTCGACGATCAACGGAGCTGTTTAACATCGCTGCATATAAACATTCAGCATTTGTACGTGCAATCAATTCGATTGCCTTCACACCGAATGGTAGAATTTTGACCGCCTTGAACTCCTTCAACTGATGGGATGCGCATTGCGAACAGGAAATGCATACATAGTTTGTCGAAAATTCGATCTATCTGTTTGATGGTGAATCCGCCGATAGCTTTATTCATAAACTGTGGCAAGCACAAACAAGGCTGTTAAAATTCGTTGTATCAATTCTGGCGAAGGCGGTTGATTGTACGATTAAAGTTGGTCATGATTGATTTAGTGATTGTTGTAGGGCTGACGTCAGCGACAGCAGCGGGACTCCGAAGACACTAGTATGACATTTTACGATGTCAATCTTTTGTGTTACGTATTCAGTTATTTTCTATGCTTAGTGTGAAAAGGTCTGCTCGAAAGCTCACATGCCTGCGATATTATAATATATTGTGCTAATCCAGCCAGGAGATTTTTGAATTTCTTACAAGTCGTTCATAAATTTGTAAAAATGTGACCGATTGCTACTGGTATTTACTAAACACATTCAAGAACTCTCTGAACCTAAACGGAGCTAAGTTTTAATAAACTTACTGAAGGGAACGTCCAATAACCTCATGCTAGTAGAACTGCGTGGTCTTTAGCAGCTGTGAGAAGCCATTCTTAGGCGTCCTTTCGAGTCGCTTGGTATGTAAATTTGCTTACTAATCAAGGAAATGATTTTTTTCTTGGGCTCGAAGATACAAAGTTAAAATTTTCTAAGCATTTTTATTAATTTTTCTCATTGTGAGCCGTGCGTATATCAGTTACTTTGAAAAACCAATCAAGTTTCCTATTTAACCAGGCCTCACAAGAGTCTCATACGCTTGAAATATAGAGTTTTGGAACTAACTAATCATTGTTAAAACCTATTTTCGCTTTTCCACACAAACTCAAAAGGCACAGGCACAAAGTAGTACAATTTATCGAAGGGCTTCAGAAGATTGAAGCAACCATGAAAAGGACAAACGACGGAAAGAAACACAATCATAAATAATCTGCGAAAACGCATTTATCTTCTGAAGAATTCCCATAAAACTAGGATATGTAATGATGATGCTCACAATGACGCACGTATGGGAGTGGAGCAAATAAAATCCTCACAAGACAAATTAACCCAACACGATTTATCCCCATTATATGTTCAAGAGCTAATCGATAAAGGAAAAATGCAAAAAAACAACCTTGCCAAAGGAAAGACGTATAGCATATTGTAGAATTCCTTATAGAGATGTAGATACATATACGAGTATGCACTACCCGGGTAATTACCAACATTTTTTAACGATACCAGTTCATTTAATGTTTCATTTCACTCGGTGATTGCATTCATCCTGGTTTCCATCAAGGATAAATGTATATAGACTGCATGCCTTTCCTGTTCGATAAAACGTTCAATTATTTAGTCTGCTACAAGGTTTTCAGTTTTTTCACCATTAGGTGGAATGGAAACCAATTCGGAGGTTGTTGAAAGTCTTCTAAAGAATTGCAAATGCATTTGAGTTAATCAATTGAATTTACATTTTTAATTAATCACATGATTCACAGACTTGAATATTTAAGGGAGAAGAACCAGAGCACTTAACTTTATTTGATTTTCGTATATTGAATGATTTGCTAATGAAGAAATTGGAATTCCATTTCTTAACCTCTCCTCGTTTATTGTTTTGTTATGCACATAACAAATACGTAAGTGACTATCGGTTCGAATAATCCGATTAGAAGGAAGATTTTGTTTTCTTTTCGGCAGATTGGTAGCGCCGGGTAATCTTCCACAAATTGAAAGACTTAGGCAGATTTTCCTCTTGATACGTCAGCAGATTAATATCTCAAAGTTTGTGCTATCAAGTCTGACTTAGCTAAAACACAAATCCGCAGACTTTATTCGGAGCTTAGTGGTTCCAGGGACATGTTTTGTTGTTCTTAATTAACATTCAAGGAATTTCTGCTTTTCTATTCTGTTTGGCTGGAATGTTGGGGGGGGGGGAGGAATGCCTTGAATCTCTTTATAATTATCATTATGCGAGAAAAAGGAGTTGAGGGTAAAACTGAAACACGAGCAACCATTTAGGGCATAAATTGTGCGCCAACAAAAATTTACTGTCGTTTAAAGACATCGTACCCTAACCCATCATTCCAATTATCAGTTCTGATTACTCGTATTATTTTGTAGCGTTGTAATAGTTATATTGTATTTCTACGACGCAACAAAGAGGATTACTTATGTTCTCTTTATTATGTACTCGTATACAGGAATTATGTTTAAATCCTTGATAGACGCTCCTAAGAGTTTTCACTATTTAGTGCCCATGCGATACTTTATTACGTTCTCATTCTAAGAAAACAGTCTCGCAGTGACAACCAATTAATTTATAAATTAGAATCCTCTTACATAGTCTCTCCTTAGTTGGCCGGGATACTGCCTTACTAGTTGCCTTCTTAGCCCTAACAAATGACGATTGACAAGAGTGATTCTTCGTTTTATGTTTGCTGAGGTGTAGGTCGCAGAATTGATATCAGAGCCAAGTTAGACCTTACTACATCGAAATTATAATAGTTGTGGACTATGACGTTCTGTCCAATTCGTCAAAGTTGTGTGTCCTTCTTGTTGACAGCATATACTCGGCAGCTTCTGTTTCAACACTAGGGAACGCACAGGCGGCAGCCCGCTGACCTTTGCCAATTATGTCGATATCATCGGTGTACGCTAGTACAGGTAGACAGGTGGAGATGACCCAAAATGAGTAACTGTTTGATTCGGTTTATAGGCCGGAGATGTTATAGAGCCGCACTCTTTCGAAAATGCCGGAAAATCCATTAACAACAATTTTTTTTGACCGGAGCTCGAGTATACGGCCGACATCTACTTTCAATAGGATGATGCTACATATCCCACGAGCCGCGAGAAATGAAATTTCCTAGGAGCGTAATTTCGCCATTTGGAGATATCCATTGGGCGCCAATATTGTGCGACTTAACACCGTTGAGCTTTTTTCTTTGAGACTATCTTGAAAGCAAGGTCTACGCCAACCAACTGGAAATAACTCAACTCTGAAAGCGCACATTGAAGACATCATCAAGGTAATTGAACTTTCAAGTTTGGCAGGGACGCCAAAACCTGACATGGCTCTATATAGTTCGTCTCTATGAATGTTGTCATATACTCAAAATCGATGAAAAGGTTACACTTCAACTTCGGAGTGTAAAGATTTGACCGCTGGTGCACATTCCTGACCTGAAACCATTCTGATAGATGTCAATTATGTTGTTGACGAAAGGTTTCAGACAATATGACAGAAAAGGCCTTGTATGCGATGTGGATTCGAATTATGCCTCTGTAGTTGGCGCAGTTGAGGGAGTCTCCTCTTTTGTGTATCGGGCATATGGTGCTAAGATTCCATTCATCAGACGTACACTCTTCTGACCAGATCTGAGAAATGAGTTGGTGTATGCTCTCTACAAAGTCATCTGTCGGAATGATCTATTCTGCCTGATTACGATAAGTTGGGCTCCTTCGCCGTTATACAGTCTTCAGAAAAAGTGTTTCAACATTATCAGGACCAACTGTGACTCTACTAGGTTTCCATCTTCATCTCTACCTGCTTCTGTACGGGTCTTCTTGCCTTGACAAGTTCTTTTTAGCTGTTTATAAAACTTGTGTACGTTATTCCTGGAATACAAATTCTCAATATTCTTGATCGTCTCTTCTGCTCGTATAGTATAGACCAGCTCTGGTCCTTCGTTGCAGCACCGCTTTATAGGATTATTTTGTCGGCATACTGCATTCTACCAGAGATTTCTTGGTGGTGATCTGGTGAAATCCAGCTCATCAGTTACGCAGTGTCTGATGCTACTCTTGCGATTGCAGCTTTTCCACGTTATATCTTCTCACAATAATTCTTCTTTGTTGTGGCGTTTAGGACATCCGCATTCGCACCTTCGCTGCAATAACGTGGTGATCCGAGTCAATCTTTGCTGCTGGACGCATGCCTTAGGTCTATTGCAATGTGATCAGTCTGATTTAGCGTTTCGTGATCTACAGACTGCCATGTCCCGTTGTGTATATTAAGATGAGGAAATCGTGAGCTTGCTTTAATCCGTCCGTTGTCCGACGTGGGGCCTTGCGGCTATATTTACCAACTGTTCTACCAAAGATGTCCTCCTTTCCTATCCTGGCATTAAAATCGGCTAGTACGATATAACGACCTGACTTTAAAATCATACTTAGGACATTGCTCACAAGTGTTGTTGAGGAGCTCGTATAAACATTCTTTGGGGCATATTAGGCTTATGTTAGCGTATTTACCATTGATACAGATTGTCATAAGACGCTCGATCACGTGTCGGAAGCTCAAGACTTATTGCCTAAGTCTGCCGCATATGGCGAATCCACATCCGGATAAACGTTGTTTCTTTTCCCTAAAGCAATCACCATAATATAAGGAATATATATCACAGTTTTTGATCCTCCTTATGCCCTGCCCATCCCATTGTACTTCCTGCATGGCGGCGATATCTGAGTGAAAAGCCTGAAGGGCCTAATTTTTCGGCCGTATGGAGTCCGAATATAACATATCCGTTGTCCTCTAAACGGATCCAAAGATTGTCAACAGTGAATCCGTTCTAATCCGAGGACACTAGTTGGTCCGTCATATCTTGTTATGCTCTTCCATATAGTGTTTTGAGTTCTATGGTGGAGTAGGCCAGTATTATTCTATTGGCCGAGTGTGTCCTTTGCATTTTAGTCTGCATGAGAACAGGTTTACTCCTGAAGTTACCGCCAACCACCAC